>CALNHX010010574.1:0-39018 GCA_940337035.1 Agriotes lineatus
ACAATGGCTTCATTGTTTAATTGCGCAGAAGATAACAGGCAGGCAGGCAGGTTTTGACAAGTCTGACATTTCCAGACAATGACTTACATCCGCTGTAGGAATCTTGTAAAAATTTCAAAATTAGACCTTTAACCTCAAAATTCATCGTGGGAATATTGTAAACATTTCAAAATTAGACTTTTAGCTCCAAAATTTATCGTGAGAATCTTGTAAAAATTTCAAAATTAGACTCTTAACAGCGTCAGCAAAAATTTTCAAACAAAGACAGCATTCAATTTAGCAGTTGTGCTGAATTTTTTCTCAAACAATGAGTTTCATTGTTTAATCTTTACCAGCTTTGCACATTTTAATCTCTAGACAATAACATCCTGTTTATCTGATAATGGAGGTCAGCAAAAATTCCTCCAGACAACAATGGCTTCATTGTCCAATTATTTTTTGCAATCGTGCAGATTTCTCAAACAATGGACGCCATTGTTCAATTGGTAGACATCCTGCATTTACAAGTCTCAACAAGTTTTGCATTCTCAGACGATGAGTCACATCCGCTTGGGCCTGGGAAAATTTTGATAAGCGTAGAAATAAAATGAAACATTTATCCTCAAAATTCATCGTGGGAATCTTTCAAAATTAGACTTTTAGCCCCAAAATCCATCTTGGCAATCTTGTAAAAATTTTAAAATTACACTTTTAGCCCCAAAAATTCATCGAGGGAACCTGAAGTGGCACGTGACCTCGGTGCGATCAATGACCTTGACCTCCGGCTGACCTTCGGGTGACATGCGAAGTGGTCCAGAATCCCCCTAGGTACACTACTTATGTACTTTTACGCATAAACCAGAAAAGACAAGAATTGCGACCCTACCATTATTTTAATTCGCATACCTGGTTACCGTTGAAGTATGCATTGTCCGTCCTCTCTTATCTATATCTATTCTTGTCTTTATTAATAATAATAATAATAATTTATTTAGTTTTGTTGCTACATAGAATGTAGATGAAAACAAGTCAGAAAACCAAGCATTACAAAAAAAATACATTTTTTACATATATTAAAAACTTACATTACATATTAAAACTTACAATCTAAAAATTCCTGTACTGAATAAAAAGCATTCTCAATAAGAATTTTTCTCACAGCCGATGAAAATTGTCTAACAATTGGTATATTTACAATTTCGGGGTTTAATTTGTTATACAATATAGCACCAATATAAAGTGGATTAGCTCTAAATAGTTCCAGACGGTGCAGTTTATACTGAAGGTCTCCACCATAGCGAGTAGCATAATTATGATGTACATTTTGAGTTGAAAACAAATTTAAATTACTTTTAACAAACGTCAACATGTCTAAAATAAAAATACAGGGGAGAGTTAGTATTTTGATTTGTTTAAAAACAGTTCTACAGGAGTCTCTGAATTTTAGCCGATACATGCAGCGCACAGCTCTTTTTTGAAAAACAAAGACACGTTGAGCAGACGATTTGTAGCCCCAGCAAATAATTCCGTATCTAACAACGGATTCGAAATTCGAGTAGTAAAAAGCTTTTACTACTGCTGAACTGCAAATATAGGATAATCTTTTAAGAGCAAAACAGATAGAAGAGCATCTATTGCAGACTGAGTCGATGTGATCTTCGAATGTCAGAGCTAAGTCAAGGTTGACACCTAGAAGCTTGAAGCATGAAACCTGTGCAACTGCTTTCCCATCCATCCTGATCAGTTGACTAGAGTGAGAATTATTTTCAGAAGAATAAAATTGCATTATGTAAGATTTATCCATGTTCAGAACTAATTTGTTATGCTTCATATAATTCGAAATACTCCCAAGATTGACTTTTAATTCAGAAGACATCACTATTTTGTAACTCGGTAGACTTTGTATCCAAATAGCTGACAAATTGTTTTCTGTTAGATAAATAGGAACGCAACAGAGAATTGCATTTTCCACGCAAACCAAAACTTTCGATCTTCTCTAAGAGAATATTGTGGTCCACACAATCGAAAGCCTTGGACAAGTCGATAAATAGTGCCATAACCTTATTACCTGCATCAAGGTTTGTGTATATGAAGTTCAAAACGGATACGAGTGCGGACATTGTAGAATGACTCTCCCGAAAGCCATGTTGATGTTTTGAGAAAATATTATGTACATTTAGAAACGATATAATTCTTTTAGTTATTACCTTTTCAATAATTTTTGCAAAAACTGAAAGCAATGAAATTGGGCGATAATTGCTAAGTAATTTGGAGTCACCCTTTTTAAAAAGACAAACAACCTTTGCAATTTTGAGTAAGTCAGGAAACGTGCCGTTATCGAAACATTCATTAATAATATGGCAAAGTGGTTTTAGAATAGAAAATGAGCATTGCCGAATTAAAAATGGAGGAAAATTATCCGCGCCAGACGAATTTGAATTTTTTAAGCTATGGATTACATTTTGTAATTCCGTTTCATCAACATGACTTAAAAATATGGTTCCGGGAATAAGATTTGGTTTGTTCGAAGATGTTTGAAGATTCGTTGGAATATTTAGAATCTTGGTAATATTAACAAAATATTCGTTAAAAGCATTTGCAATAAAATTTTTATCGCTAGTGGAAACGCCATTAACTAAGAGTTCACTTGCAACCCTCTGAGAATGCTTATTGCCGACACCGCTATTAATAATACTCCACACGGCTTTCGATTTATTCTGTGCATTTAATATTCGATTATCGAAATAAGTGTTTAGCAAGTCTTAGTAATTTTTTATAGATTGACTTGTACGTATTATAGTAGTTTTTAGAAATTAGGCCCTCTTTTTGCATGACAAAGAGTTCTTTTAGGCGAGCTGATGAAATCTTCAGTCCTTGTGTTAACCATAGATTATTATTGTGCTTATTACTACAGTTCGTAACCTTAACTAATTTAAAACTAAGGCTATAATAGTACTGCATTATTTTTGTAAAGTTACTAAATTTTTCGTTGACATTTGAAGCTGCAAAGACTTCCGCCCATTGTTCCTCATTTAAGTAGGATTGGAATTTTTGAATGTTTTTCTGCGAAAATGATCTACGTAAATGAGGTTGAGTAGTAACATTATGACTAATCGAAAAAACGATTTTTTGAGACGAATGATCAGATAAGCCGTTATGTATAATCTTGAATGTAGATAACAAATTGTTGAAATTTGTAAAAACATAATCAACAGCCGAACCGCCATTATTACCTAGTCTAGTTATTTCATCATGAAACACAGTTTCTAGATGAAAAACATGAACAAGATCTGACAACTGTTTGGTATCATTATTTTTACAACGGTAATTAATATTAAGATCACCGCAAACAATTATTCTATCACATTTACGTTTGCTAATAATTTTATGTAGACAGTCTTCAAAGCTTGCAAAAAATAAGTTGACATTGCTATCTGGCGATCTATATAAACATAAAATATAGTCAACAATACTGCCTAAAGTTAAGCTGATAGCTGCACATTCAAATGTTTTATCTGCACTTAACAGTGTAACTTCAGGCATTTCTGTAGCAGACAAAGTATTTCTTACAAAAATAGATACGCCACCATGAGAAAAAGTGGTTCTAGAATAAGAACTAACTAAGGTAAAACCGTATATATTTATGAAGTCGCTTTCGTTTGTACGAACCCAGGTTTCTGACACACACATGACGTCGACGTTTTCGGTGGTTGAAAATAGTTCGATATCTTCAATCTTGTTTTTAAGACATTGCACATTCTGATGTGCTACCGGTAGGTATTGCATTTTGACCGAGGTTTGCAGTGATTGCTATACTTCATAGTTCGTTTTTGATTTTATAAATTCCACTTGCTTTTGGTAGACAGGACATTTGGGATCTTTGGCTGAGTGGTTAGTGTTGAAAGTTGTTTTGAACTTTTTATTGTGATAGACACAGTTCACACAATTTAATGTAGATTCAGAGCAGTCTTTCATAAGATGTTCTTTAGCACAATGTGGACAGCACAGATTATCAGATGGGCAGTTTTTTGACTGGTGACCATTATAACGAGAGCAGCTGAAGCAGCGAGTGATTGCGAAAGATTCAATAACAAAACATTTTCTCCACCCCACAAAAAGGTAACCATTGTTGATAATTCTACTAAACAAATTCGGACTGGCTTCCACAATCAGATGTGTGTCATTCTTTATTTTTATTTTCCTGACCATTTTGAAGTGTACATTTAGGCCAGTCGACAAGTACATTTTAGCGGGAATAATTCCGGACAAGCTGGAATAAATTTTAATCAGTTCTGTTGGGACTCAGAAAATATATATTAATTTTGCACCCCTTGACAGGCCCGGATTTAACCGCTATGCTTAAAAAAAGGTCTAAATTTTTATATTTTTCCTAATATTAGTGAATATCTCGATTAGTATCAACTTTTGAGCAAAATACGTAGTTATCAAAATTAAAGAAGAGTAAATTCTCTACAAAAAATGTTCTATACATTTTTGTCATATATTCGCTTGTTTCGAATTCATAGGCGTCGAAATATATTTTTTTTCGAGCATTTGCTTGTTACTTTTTTTATGATAAAAGAAGTATTGGATTCACCCTAAAAATTCGTAATTGAGTTTTCAACAGATCTTCACGTTTTAAAGTGCCCTGAACCCAAAAAACATGTTTTTGTTCATTGCTCTGTCTGTGTGTCTGTCTGTCTCTGAGTCTGTTTGTGAACAGAATATCTCAAAACGAAAAGAGGTATGACGTTGAAAGTTCATATACAAGGTTTGTGTACTATCTAGAAGGGACAGCAAGCTTTTGAAGAAAATCGCATAACCGGAAGTAGGTGTTTACTCTTGTGATTTTTCAGTTTTTTTCGATTTTTTCAAAAACGGCTCTGAAATTTTTTTTCAAACTTTACATTTTTATTAAATTTTTAATGTGTATTGAGGTGAGCTAGATGATTTTTCAGTTGAATACTTGTAAAGCGAGCTTCTCTTGTTTTTTTTTTCAATTTTTTTTATTAACCACTATTTTAAATAGAACAACCAGTATATTATTACATTTTTGAATTCAGCTTAGAATTTTAGAGAAAATTGGTCCCTTGAACTAACGCTCTATTTTGTATGCTTTCTGTACAAATTGCAATTTTTAAAATTATTGACAAATGCTTGAATGTATGTACCTATGTATGTATGTATAATCGATAACCTCGTTTTACCTTGGGGTATAGAGGCTGGTACTTTATGTGCTTGCATCTGGCGGTACAATGCTCAACTTGCCCCGGATTCGGGATACAAAGTTAAAGATTAAAAATCAAATTTTGGCTAATTATAAAATCACTATGAAAGGAAGTTGTGTGCGTGTATCACACCCGATTTTTTTAATTATTATTGACGTTCGATGCGACAAAAAATTCTTGTTCGTACTATATACGATTTCTATTACTCATGTAAAGAAATTATGTCGCTTACTTTGTACTCGCTTCCACACCACCTAGAGGTAGAGTACTCGGCGCGTTTTTTAAGTGGTATCCCAATAGGCCTAATCCACTATTCCAACTTTGCTAACTTCAAGGTTCTTTTGAAGTTGACTGCTCATAATTTTTTTTTGCCTTTTTGATGTTGGTGGTTATTCAATATCACTTTTACTTTCAACAATATCTGTCTCGTGTTCCGAATTTGCTTCATAATCTTGGGAATGTTCTATTGATTGTTCTAGATCGATATGCAAGTCCTCGTCGTCATCTACTTTGATCACGTCCACAGTATTCAAACAAGATTTGCCCTAGCAGAAACCACATATTACCGAGCAATGAAAACCTGTTTTGCGACAGCTACAAGATACAGCACAACCTTTGGAGCATTTACAAGAAATTAGTTTCAGTAATTCTTGGGGAGCTGCGTCTTGTACAGTGGGAATGGGCATTAATCCATTCTTTCAATTTCTCCATCCCCACTCTAAAGGTGATTTTTCGTCTCCATACCATAGCCGAATTTGGTTGTAAGTACGGAACGAGTGCAAGCGAGCTGCGTCTTTGGTTGGTGGTAATGATGCTAGATTTGGTAAACTTCTGTTAATAGATTGTACGAAACACTAGTATCTATACCTGTTCAATGATACACAGTGTTTTGATCCATACAGAAGAAGAAGAAATTGCTCTCCCACTTTATCTATTTCCTCTGGGGCGCCCTTTTTTCAAGATGGTAGCCAAATCCGGGCTTTCTAAGGGCTGCAATTTTAAGAGACATTTCTTAACACGAAATCAAACATATTAAAATTAATTTCAGCTTGTCCGGAATTACTCCCGCTAACAGCCATTTCAAAAGATTTATCGACTGGCCTATTAGCCAAAATTTGATTTTTAATCATTAACTTTGTATCCCGAATCCGGGGCAAGTTGAGCATTGTACCGCCAGATGCAAGCACATAAAGCACCAGCTTCTACACCGCAAGTATTATACATACATACACACATACAAGCATTTGTCAAAAATTTTCAAAAATTCCAATTTGTACAGAAACCGTACACAATAGAGCGTTAGTTCAAGAGACAATTTTTTTCTAAAATCTTAAGCTGAATTCAAGAATGTAATAATATACTGAGTGTTCTATTTAAAATAGGAAAAAATTGGAAAAGAAAACAAAAAAACTCATTTTAGAGGTATTCGAGTGGAAAATTGCCTAGCTCACATCAATACACATTAAAAATTTAATGAAATTGTAAAGTTTGAAAAAAATCGTTAGAGCCGTTTTTGAAAAAATCCAAAAAAACTGAAAAATCACAAGAGTAAACACCTACTTCCGGTTATGCGATTTTCTTCAAAAGCTTGATGTCGCATCTAGATAGTACACAAAACTTATATATGAAGTTTAAACGTCATACCTCTTTTTGTTTTGAGATATTCTGCTCACAAACAGACACACAGACAGAGCAATGAACAAAAACATGCTTTTTGGGTTCAGGGGACTTTAAAACGTGAAGATCTGTTGAAAACTCAATTTCGAATTTTTGGGGTGAATCCAATACTTCTTTCATCGTAAAAAAAAGTAAAAAGCAAATGCTCGAAAAAAAATATATTTCGACGCCCATGAATTCGAAACAAGCGAATGTATGACAAAAATGTATAGAACATTTTTTGTAGAGAATTTACTCTTATTTAATTTTGACAACTACGTATTTTGCTCAAAAGTTGATACTAATCGAGATATCCACTAATATTAGGAAAAATATAAAAATTTAGACCTTTTTTTAAGCATAGCGGTTAAATCCGGGCCTGTCAAGGGGTGCAAAAATAATATATATTTTCCCAACAGAACAGATTAAAATTTATTCCAGCTTGTCCGGAATTACTCCCGCTAACAGCCATTTTAAAAGACTTATCGACTGGCCTAATTATCCATCTCATTTAATTTATTTTGCACTAAAATATTTTCGCAGAGTTTGTCATCTGATGAATCATAATTTTCCACATTACAAATTTTCAGTCTTGGCATAAATTTATTTGGTATTTTAACAGAGAAGGAATCGCCGACCGCTTGTTCAAATTTAGTTTTTAGATCACTCAGATATTTATTATCTTCGCAGTTTACAATCACATTGCCGTTCGCTTTAGTTTTTATTTGTGCGATAGCTGGACCAAGTTCAATTGGGTTCAGTTTGGTTTTTATAGAGCTTAAGTCACTTTTTTGATTTTTAGCTTGCAGTATAAGAACAGCCGATGTATCTTTTTTGGGCTTTTTTACGACACTACTAAACGAGGGATATGATATTAACCCAGAGCAATTCAAGTATTTATCGATATTCGAAACCGAAGGCAGTTAGTACTCGGCATGGAAGAATTAAACATTTAAATTTATGATTTCTTAGTTGTTATTTGATTAATCACCACTTACTGAACATCATTTCAGTTGGCGATATCTACTACTGGAAGTGACGAAATTTAAAGAGTCGAGAAGAAGAAATATATAAGATGTAGCAACTTCTATTCTTAATAATAGATAGTCCCATTTTAAAAATGAATTACACGTTAAGGAAAAAATAGAAAAATAATTCTATTGCTTTATGTCCTGCCCCCCATTATAAAGTTTATGTGTATTTAAACAGATTTTCAATATAGTAACAAATAACGACAAAATCACATATTACAGGGGACAGGGAATAGATGATCTATTCAGGCAGCTTCAATGCGTCATAAATGGGTTTCTGATAAGCTAAGTCTTATACCTGGCTAGGCTGTAAATGACAATTTTATAATAAGATGCACGTCTCCTAGCACTTGTATTATTTATGTGGACGATAACAATGAGGATTGTTTTAATTAATAAAGATTTCAACAAAATTATTCAGGGTTTTAGAGAAAATTAATTTACTATTTTTAGTTTTAGTTTTAACGAATAAAGACATAACTAAAAAAAGTTTCCGATATTGTCAAAAATAAAGTTTTCCATATGAAACAACTTGCAAAAAATTTGAAAAATAACAAAACCTGATTTTCATCGTAGATAGGTGTAATTGGATATTTGAACGTAGTTTTCGATTCTAATCAACTTTTCTTAATAACAATTTTCGATATTGTCATAAATAAAGGTACTTTACTCTTGAGCAGAATTCATATTTTTTGACATTCCTCGTATACAGCTTAAAAAATTGATATCTGATGATTGCATTTTAAGTTTTGGACCATGCAAAACTTTTTATAAAGAATAACGTTTTTTCGTAAAATTAATAATAAAAAAGTTTTCCATATGGTGCGAACTTAAGCAGACACACTGTATAATTTCAGTTATTCTTAGATAGTTGCATTTAGCAATAAGTGAGGTAATAAAATGTTAATACGAAATATGGATGAAAGAAGATAATATAATATTAAATAGCTACACACATACAATGGTTTTAACTTATTACAAAATATACAATTAGTCGAGTCAATAAAGCCTAAAAATCGACCAAACTTCTTAATTCTCAGCAACAGCTCCGATTTTGATCAATTTTTTTTTAAAATGTGTGTTTTTTAATATTATTCAAAATCAGAAACATCCCAATTTCAGGAAATAATTTTTTATATTGTTTAAACAATAAAAACTGAATTTATGGGAAAAATTATTTTAAAATTTTTTTTTCACAGTATTTGTGAAAATATTAATTGTATTTATTGAAAATTCATTATCAACAATGTCTCCCGCACTCGTGGTTAACATGTATTTATATTGTTTAAACAATAATAGCAACATTTACGTAAAAAAATGATTTTTTAAATGTTTTTTCGTAATATTTACAAGAAAGTGAAAAGTGTTTATTGAAAATTTAGTATAAATAATATTTTAGACAATTTAAAATAATAATTATTTATATTGTTTAAACAATGATAATTTTTTTTTTAATATTACGGCTGGCAGTGGTCTAAAAGAAGTACTTTCAACTGTATATGCACATAAAACTTGTGATCAAATACTATCAGGACATAATTATTCAAGAATTTGATATTTTACAATTTTAATTACCTACACTGAAATGGAAAATAATGAAATATTTATCAAATTAGTGAATTTCTTTGAAAAAAAAATGATTCTTCTTGAAGAAAGAGGTAACACTTGTAAACTTTGGATTACCTATTTTCGTATGATATCTCTTGTCAAGGATTTTATAGCTGCTGAGAGAATGGGAGACTGAAATTTACATTTGAGAACTGTCGAGTTAATGAGTCAATTTTTTCACGCTGCAAGGCATTTTCCTTATGCAAAATCAAGTGAAATTTATTTACAAAAAATGCGTCAATTAGAAGACCAATTAGATGCGGTCGATTTTGAAAAATTTAAACAAAATCACAGCGCCAGAAGGTCAGATGTTTATTTCTCAAAAATATCGACAGATCAGACAATAGAGCAGACTAGGGATGTTCCGAATATACAAAAATTCGTATTCGCGAATACGAATGCCGAATAAAAATACTCTTATGAATATTCGCGAATACGAATACGAATACGAATACATGACCTTGAGTGAATAATATCAACTTCAACATCGTTTTTGTACGCGCTGCAAATTTTACAAATAGTATGGAAAATAGTTTTGTTTTTTATTTAATGTTATAGAATGGTTAATATTTAAAAAAAATGTTTTATTTAATGTATGAATACCTGTTTTATATTTTTATTAAAATTCTTATCTATATTTCTATAATTTTAATGTCAATTACTCGTATAATATCCGTGTTAATTTTGGCGAATACGATTACGAATACAAATATTGAAAATACAGCGAATACTCGCGAATACGAATACGAATACGAGTATTCGGAACATCCCTAGAGCAGACACTAATGAAATCCATGAAGGTGGATAGGGGACCGTTTAGACGTGGAACAACTCCAAGTGTAGTTTTCAAATGGATCAAATCAGCGATATTTTCAACGGCTGTAGTCGAAGGAATGGAAGAATTTTGTGAAGTGTCATTTACATCATCATTTCAACATGTTGACGCCAGCGATAGTAGAATAAATGAAGATTGTACAGCTGTACATAAAATTATAGAATTTTTTACAATTCACAATCCATTTCCCGATGTACAACAAGTTATGGGAATTTCTACAGGAATTGTAGGTGGATACCATAGATTGTTATAAAGCGTTTGAAGTTGGAGTAAAACTAAGAAATAAAACAAACGGCTTCAACTTTAAAGACATAAAAATGACAATAAAAAACACCGTCAAATCTTTATTAAACATGAACAGTAAAGTTAAAGTGAATAATAATGAAATTGCCGTCGATCCAAATTTAATCTTTCAACGAATATGTTTTAAAAAAAAGGATAATGACGAACTTAGACTACGACTACGAGTTGGCCCCTTATCCTCTTTCCCTGTTTGATAATGCCGGAATGAGAAAAACTACAAAATCATCGTTATACGATATTTTTCAACAATCTAAAACGAATGTTAATGATGTTAATAAATTTTTTATATCATTGATGGCGGTATGTTGCTACACAGCTCGAATTGGGACCAAAATCAAAAATTTTCTTTCATTTGTCAAAACTACATCAAATATTTACGTAACAACTATGGCACTAATGTTAAAGTTGTATTTGATGGGTATAATACTGATGGCACTAAAGCGTCAGAAAAGGAATCGTAGATATGTCGGTAATGCCTCGATTATTTAATACCAGTGCAAATGACGCAACCAGCAACACCGGACAACATTTTAAAAATTATTTTTTGCTCATGCAAAACCGGATGTGGGGCAGCATGTGGATGCAGAAAAAGTGGTTTGCATTGCTCCCCTGCATGCATTGTTTGTAGTGGCAATGATTGCAATAATCATCCACCAATTGAAGAGGAGCGAGAATTCGAAACTGAGGATTTAGACGCCGATTAGATTTTTATTCGTCTACTGTATTATAAAACAATATAATATTCTTTAATAAAGTTTTCATGTAAATATTTTTAAATAATGACACTTTTATAAATAATATAAATAAATAAAAAACATTAAGAACAAATTATGTATACTATTCATTTGTGTACTAGATTTGCAATAAAAACAATTTTCTTTTTTATAAATATCGCCAGAAAAAATAAAAAAAATATTTTTCATAAAAATTTCATTGTTATCGTTATTTAAAAACTATAAATAATTACTAACTCTGATTTAAATAAATATATCTTTCCGTAAGATTTTAATAGAAACAGTTCACTTTTCTATAAATGTCGAAAAAATTTTTTATATAAATGTTGTTATCATTGTTTAAACCATATAAATAATTATTATTTTAAATTGACTAAAATATTATTTATATTAAATTTTCAATAAAAACTCTTCACTTTCTTGTAAATATTACGAAAAAACATTTAAAAAAT
Source organism: Agriotes lineatus (assembly GCA_940337035.1). NCBI lineage: Eukaryota > Metazoa > Arthropoda > Insecta > Coleoptera > Elateridae > Agriotes > Agriotes lineatus. Next base: position 11,827 of record CALNHX010010574.1, read on the forward strand.
ATTTTTTTTCCGTAAATGTTGTTATTATTGCTTAATTATACATTGTTGATAATAAATTTTCAATAAAAACAATTAATATTTTCACAAATATTGTGAAAAAAAAATTTTAAAATAATTTTCCCAATAAATTCAGTTTTTAATTGTTTAAAAAATATAAAAAAGTATTTCCTGAAATTGGCATGTTTCTGATTTTGAATAATATTTAAAAACACACATTTTAAGACAAAAATGATCAAAATCGGAGCTGTTGCTGAGAATTAAGAAGTTAAAACCTTCATTGACTCGACTAAATACTCGTATCTAACAAATATTGTTAATAAAAATTACAATTTATTATATATGGGCATATAAAGAGTGTTTAAAAATGCCACATAAGCTTGATGGTACGTTAATTGGTTTTGCGAAGCTGAAGAATCGACTTCTATCTGAAGAGAAAGGCAAGTCATCTTCTTTCTCAGGTAAACTGAATAAAACAATAAAAATACACGAGCTTGTGCAATTTCATACGTGTAAAAATAAAAGTTCAGCAACTATACTCCATTCACAATGTTTCTTCCTCCCAACAGGCTATGTTAGGATGACATGTTTGTTGGTACGCATGCGAAATAACTAGACATAACAAAATTGGGTTATGTTATTTTCAATTTGTGGTTATAATGTTTGAAGGCGTCTAGTTAAATTTTTGCCTCCTTCCGTAAAGTTTTTGTCATTTTGACACTAAAATTGTAACAATGTCAATAAAGCAGTTGTAACAACTTTCATAATTGTTTCATGTCGCAGTTTGACTACTATCACAATTCCTGCATGCAACCAACTAAAAACATATAACAGCGTACTAGGTGAGAAAACTGTATTCGCAATATTTTTAGACCAGAGCAGATCATGATTTCAGTTTATTATATTAGTATTAAATTTAATTTAAGTTTGTACAGCCTGTTATTATGTTAGATGTTTGAATACTAGGTTGTCGAAAATATTATATCTTATTAGGAGTACCGTAAGTAAAATAAAAGATCTAGTTTTCTCAACATATTAATTCATTAATTAACATCAATTAAGAAAATATAAACAATCTTTAGCTAAACCAATTCCGAAGCAAATTTCTGTGCGTTTTTTCTCCTATAATATATGTTCCACGTTAATGTTTTTATAATAAACACGTAAATTCTCAACCTTTGTGCAAAGGCAGAGTTGCTAATGTATGACATGAGAGTCTTTCAAAATGTACGGCGAAGATGTAGCAAACATTTTTTACTTTCTTTACAATATACAGGTATGGATTCACTCCAAAAATTCGAAATTGAGTTTTCAACAGATCTTCAAGTTTTCGAGTCCCTTGAACCCAAAAAACATGTTTTTGTTCATTTGTCTGTCTATCTGTGAACAGAATATCTCAAAAACGAAAAGAGGTATGACGGGTGAAACTTTCTTGTACTATGTAGATCTGTAGATGGGACAGCAAGCTTTTGAAGAAAATCGCATAACCGGAAGTGGAGGTGTTTACTCTTGTGATTTTTCAGTTTTTTTTTCAATTTTTTCAAAAACGGTTTAAACGATTATTTTCAAACTTTACATTTTGATTACATTTTTAATGTGTATTGATGTGAGGTAGGTCATTTTCCAGTTGAATGTTCTAAAATGGGTTTCTTTTGTTTTTTTTCTATTTTTTTTATTAACTCCTATTTTAAATAGAACATCCGGTATATTATTATATTTTTCAATTCAGCTTAAATTTTTAGAGAAAATTTTGTCTCTTCCACTAACGCTCTATTTTGCCACCGTTTTTGTAGAATTTGCAATTTTTAAAATTTTGACAAATGCTTAAAAATTAAAAATCAAATTTTTTGCTAATTATAAGATCACTGTAAAAAGAAGTTGTGTGAGTGTATCACACCAGATTTTTAATCATTGCGAAAAACTGATTCTCAATGAATGGAATAAAAACGTAGGACGTTTATCGGTTGAAAATTTTCTTCCAATTATTATTTCATTAAAGAAAGCATTATTAATCAAAGAATGCCCTCGTAATGATAACATAATTACTATATAAAAAGTATACAAAGCGATAAATTCAATAGAACACTCGTAAACGGCTGATGCCTGAGAAATGATTTGTTCTTCTTGTTGATATAGACGAAAACATGATGTCATTATGGTAATATGAAGTTAATGTCATGTTAAAAATGGGAATAGGGGTAAACACGTAATTAATTACGAATTAAGATAATGATACCTGCGCAGTTTTACACTGATAAAATCCAATTAGTCATCATTATATTTGACGTTTACCAGTGAAAGTTTACTTTAAATATCTGGGCGATTTCGTTCAATTAGCCATTTTACTGTTATATCTATTCTTTGATTGACAATACCAAGAACATATTCTGTGACCAAAAAACACGAAAACGTGGCTTTTGTATCAAGGAAATTTGCGTAGAAAATTTGTTATCTAACTAAATAGAAATCAGTATGAAATACAAAGTATATGTACTTTTACTCATAAACCAGAAAAGACAAGAATTGGGACCCTACCATTATTTTAATCCGCATACCTGGTTACCGTTGACGTATGCATTGTCCGTCCTTTCTTATCTATATCTATTCTTGTCGTTAGTACTCGGTATGGACGAATTACACATTTGAATCATGATTTCTTAGTTGTTATTTGATTAATCACCGCTTACTGAACATAATTTCAGTTGGCGATATCTACCGCTGGAAGTGACGAAATTTAAAGAGTCTAGAAGAAGAAATATGTAAGCTGTAGCAACTTTTATTCTTAATAATAGATAGTCCCATTTTAAAAAATTAATTACACGTTAAGGAAAAAATAGAAAAATAATTCGATTGCTTTATGTCCTGCGCCCCATTATAAAGTTTATGTGTATTTAAACAGATTTTAAAAATAGTAACAAATAACGACAAAATCACAAATTAACCTTTTTTTTTATTTGAAGAGAAATTTTTTTTTTTTTTATATTTCTGTTAATGTCAAAACTAAAGACTGTCCACCATCGATACGCTGTTCATCTATAGAAGGTAGATATATAAATCGATCATTAACCGAATAATTTCTGTGGCTCCTACAGCCTTAATCGTTTACACATCATTTGACATTTATTCTGCTCATTTGACAAGAATTTCCCGTGGGATGCAGTTGCTATCATTTTTTCATGGAAATGTATTTCGCTGATGCACCAATCTTCAATCGGCGAAGTCGCTCAGCAGTCTTGGTGCGTTTTGCTGCAGCATATTACGGGTATCCATCGAAAACTATTACTGCATTCGTTGAATATGTCTTGCTACATACTCGACGTATTTATCCAAAATTGCACGATAAGATTGTTGTTGATGCCAGACAATTTTGTGTACTGGTCTTATGTTTAATTGTAACCGTAAAGTTTATACTAACCGAGATATTTACAAATAACGAACAAAAAATAAAATTGATGCCCGTTTTTTCAAGATGGTGGCCAAATCCGAGCTTTCTAGGGGGTGCGGTGCAATTTTAGAAGACATTTCTTAACATGAAATCAAACAGATTCCAGCTTGTCCAGAATTGCTCCTGCTAACAGCTATTTTAAACAAGTTATCGACTAGCCTATTAGTCGTTATTTTTAAAAAAAGTAGTGATTACATTTATGTTTTTAGCAAGTTCATTATTGTGTTGTAATTGTGAAAAAGTTAAATTTTGATGTTTTTATTTTTTTTAAAGTTAATTAAAATGTTACAAATATTAGCACGTATAGAGTTTTGGTCTGTTTGTGATACCATTTTTAATGTTACGTATTATATTTTCTATAGGTACTAGTTGGTTTTTCGGATTATAAAAGTTCAATTTTGGACCTAATTTTAAAATATTTTTAACATTGTTTGGGACATTTACATCAGTCAATAAAAGCAGTGTTTAGACTTTTTAAATGAGTGAAGCGTCCAGTAGAATTACGAGAAGTAGCAACACTCAGGCGCAATTCCCGGAAAAAAGAAAAAGAGTACCGGAATCGCCGGAGCATTTCGAAAGGTGGGAACTCGAGAAATTAGCCTTTCAAAAGAGTAGAAAAATAGGCTGGTCGCCAGAAACAGAAGAAGAACAGAAAATAAGCGAAGAGACGAGGGAAGACGCAGAGATAAAGTCAGAAGAAATGGATGAATTAAAAGCACTGATAAAGGAGCTAAAAGCGGAGATAAAACAAGACATGAAGAAAAGTCAAGAAGAATTGAAGATTGAGCTTAAGTCCAGCCTGGAAGAAATTAAAAAAATAAAATTGGAAAATGAGAAGCTAAGAAATGAGAACCAAAAATTAATTCAAGAAAATATAGAAATTAAAAATGAGATAGGAGAGATTAAGAAAAACATAGAATGGCTAGAGAAAGAAAAAAGGAAGAATAACGTGGTGGTAACTGGGATAAACATAAAAAGAAATGAACCAAGTGTACTAAAAGAAGAGATGCAGACCTTTATGAAAAACCACTTAGAGGTGGATATTAAAATTAAGGAAGCTCATAAAATGGGAGAAAAAGTCTGCTTAATTGAGTTAGAAAATGCTGAGGAGAAAACAAGAGTTATGGCTAACAAACAAAAGCTGAGAAAGATCCAAACAAAGAATCTACATCAATGACGACTTAACTAAGACTGACAGAGAAAAGCAGAAGAAAATACGGGAGCTAGCAGAGCAAGAAAGAAGGAGCGGAAAAAGCGTGAAGATTGGTTACAATAGAGTTGTAATAGAAGGAGAAGAATGGAGGTGGGACCCAAATTTAAAACAACTCCAAAAGCATAAACCACCAAAAAACTAAATAAAACAAAAGCAGACGGATTTTTGAGGAGGAACCTGGCAAGACATGGACAAAGAGAAAAGAAACAAGAAAATAAAAAGAGTAAGAGTAGGTGGGAAAAGAAATCAATACAAAAAGAATTAAAGATAGGAACTTGGAATGTACGAGGTACTTTTGAAGAAGGAGCAATTAAAAACTTAGAAAAAATAATGCAAGATTATGACATTGATGTACTAGCCCTGCAAGAAACAAAGCAAACTGGAAGTGAGATAATTGATTTGGATAAACACATCATGTTTAAGAGTAGTGGGGAAAATCGATATCTTGGAACGGGTTTTCTGATACAAGAAAGGATAAAAAGAAGGGTGGTGGATTTCAAAGCAGTATCAGACAGGTTATGTTACCTAAGACTGCAAGGAAAATATAGAAAGATCAGTATTATAAATGGACATACCCCAACAGAAGAAAAGGATCTGGAAACAAAGAGCGAATTCTATGAAAAGATGTGTGATATAGTAGGGAATATACCAAGGTATGATATAAAAATGGCAATAGGAGACCTAAACGTGAAAGTAGGGAGAGAGGTGATGTATCAAAATGTTACGGGAGGGAAAAGTTTGCATGCAGAAAGTAATGAAAATGGGAAAAAGTTAATTGAATTTGCGGCTGAGAATCAAATGAAGATAGTAAGCACAAGCTTGGATCACAAAGACATACACAAAGTTACCTGGATATCGCCGGATGGTCGTGTCAAAAATCAGATAGATCACGTACTAATAGAAGCCAAACACTTTAAAGAGATCAAGGATTGTAGAAGTTACCGAGGAGCAGATGCAGACAGCGATCACATATTAGTTATAGCAAAACTCAGGCAAGAATTACCAACACTAAGAAAAGAGAAAAAAGATAGACAAAGATACGACATAGAGAAGTTACAAGAAAAGAAAGTGGCAGAAGAGCTCGAAAAAGAAATAGAACAGAGGTTAGCTAGTGTGGAAGAAACAAATCAAACAATAAAAGAAGAATGGGCAGGAATACAAAAAGGTGTAACAGAGGCGGTAAATGTCTGCTTAGGGAAACAAAAAATATTAGAAGAGAAGAGTGGTTCGATGAAGAATGTAAGAGAGCACTAATGAAAGAAACAAGGCAAAAATGGAAAGGGACCAAAATGGAACGAAGAAGCAAAAAGAAATTACAAACAAAAAAGAAAGATAGCAAAAGAAATCTGTAGAAGAAAAAAGAGAGAGCAACTAGAAAAACGACTAGAAAAAATGGAAGAGCATTTTCTCAATAAAGAAGTAAAAAATGTCTATCAGGAAGTAAAGCTTTCAAGACAAAACACAAATACCCGAGCATTTTTTGCAGGAATGAAGAGGATTTGTTAATAGGGGAGAAAAAGGAGAAATTGGAGAGATGGGCAAGGTACTTTAATAATCTTATAAACGAGATAGAAGGAAAGAACTACAAATCACGTAAGCAACTCAAGAGGCAGCAGAAGTTAATGAACAGGAGGTAGAAGAGCCGACAGAAAAGGAAATATATGAAGCTATAAAAGACCAAAAGAATAATAAGAGTGCGGGGGAGAGTAGAATCCCGGCAGAAGTGCTAAAACATGGAGGCGAGAAGTTGCAGAAGAAATTGATCAACTTGATGCAAAGAATGTGGCGTGAAGAAAGAATGCCAGATGATTGGTGTAAGGCACTTATCTGTCCAATTTTTAAGAAAGGGGATAAGACGATGTGTGAAAATTACAGAGGAATCGCGCTGCTTGACGTAGTATATAAGATAATGGCCAAGTTAATAAGAAAAAGATTACAGGTGATAGAGGACCAAGTAGTGGGAGAATACCAAGGAGGTTTTAGACCAGGAAGATCAACAATAGACCAAATTTTCACCATCAAACAGATCCAAAGCAACAGCTATAAGCAAATTTAGGTCTGCATATGCTCTTCATAGATTTTAAACAGGCATACGACTCAATATGTAGAGAACAATTATACCAAGCACTTGTAAGGTTGAATATTCCAAGTAATTAATAAATCTAGTGAGAATGACATTAAAAAATACATGTAATAAAATTCTAATAGATGGGAGTGTCTCAGAACAATTCAGAGTTGGAAGAGGGTTAAGGCAAGGTGACCCGCTGTCAACGAACCTATTTAACATGGTAATGGAAGTCATAGTAAAAGATAGCAAGATCCAAACAACAGGCTCAATTTACCATCATAAAACGCAATGTATCGCTTATGCAGACGATGTAGTCCTGGTAACTAGATCAAAAGAAGAGTTAGAAAAGGTTTTCAAAAAATTTGAAGCAGAAGGGAAAAAATTTGGATTACAGATAAATAAAAAAAACAAAGTACATGGACACGAGAGTAGAAGTAACAGAAGAGAATAAATTTGTCAAATTTAACACAGAAGGAGAACAAATTTTTGAGAGAGTTAGCCAGTTTGAATATCTGGGGGTGACGATAACAGCCACAAACCAAGAGGAATATGAAATCAATAAAAGAATAATTAAAGGAAATAAAGCAGCAGGATCACTCTCAAAAGTATTAAGAGAAAAAAAAAATTATCAAGAGCAGTCAAGATTAGAGCCTATGAAACAATCATACGACCAGTTGTATTGTATGGATGTGAAACGTGGGTAATGACAAAAAAATATGAACAAAAGCTAGAAATCTGGGAGAGAAAAATCTTGAGGAGGATAATGGGAGGCATAAAAACTGACGAAGGAGAGCGGAGAAGGCGTACAAATAAAGAGGTGATGGATTTGTATAAAAAGACAAAAATAACACAAAGAGTTCGAGCACAGCGAGCAAGATGGTTAGGACACATCTGCCGAATGTCAGAGCAAAGAGTGGTGAAAAAGTCTTGTACGGAGGAGAAGGGGGGAAAAGAAGAGAGGAAGACCAAAGAAAAAGTGGCTCCAGGAAGTGAAAACTGATATAAGTGGGGCAGGCATAAATAACTACGAAGAAATAGCAATGGACCGGAAAAAGTAGAAACAAATAGTGAAAAACATTGAAGTCAAGGCCTCCAAGGCCTGTAGTACTGTTGTATATACAGGTGTTTCAGAATAACTGTTCCTAATTCTCAGAATTGAGAGAGGGCATGTTATTCAACACTTTTTAACGATAAACTAGTGTTCGGAAATACGTCCGTTTCGAGATAATACGACATTAACGAATTGAGTACTTGAAATAATTTCAATGTGAAAAGTAACTATTTTATTGATTTCCAGCGGTTGCAATTTTTATTAATATTTAAAAAATGGTATTACACAAAAATTATAAGAATTGTTCAAAATTATGGCCACCATTGTCGACACACAAGGTATAACGATGTGTGATTGACCGACGAATTCTTCGAAATATCTGCGGACGATCACGAATGTCATCAAAAGCAAGAATAATTCGAGCCACTAACTCTTCTGCTGTGTTCACAGGTGTCGCATAGACGAGTGATTTAATATGACCCCAAATACAAAAATCAATTGGAGTCATATCTGGCGAACGTGCAGGCCAAAGAATAGGACCTTGTCTCCCAATCCATCGGTTTCGAAATTGTGCATTTAAATAATCTCGAACATTTTAACCGAAATGCGCTGGTGCACCATCATGTTGAAAGACTCAATTCCTTAATGTCGTATTATCTCGAAACGGAAGTATTCCGAACACTAGTTTATTATTAAAAAGTGTTGAATAACATGCCCTCTCTCAATTCTGAGAATTAGGAACAGTTATTCTGAAACACCCTGTATATATATTATAAATGAAATCTTTACTTTATTGTTATTTTGGTTGTTTGCCATAATAGTGTTATATGGGTTGTCTATCCTGGAAAATGTTTGATTTTTGTTAAATAGTAAATTAATTTTTTCAATTAACCTTACATGTACCTATCCTGCTTTACAAATTTACATTCTGCATTATTTTTGTTGGTAGAAAATCTATGATCAAATTTTTATCAGTAAAATTATTAAAGTAATTTTGAATTTTTTTAAGTTCTTGTTTTAGTTTATTTAAGTAAAAATGATTGTCTTTTATTAAAATAGTTAACGTTTTCATAGCAGTTTGATTATGAAATTCTAAAAATTGCCGTTTATGATTAGTACTTTGAAATATATGTGAATTTTTAGTTGTAAAAATGTTGGGATCCAAAAGTATTTTTTACAAGTTTTAAGGAAATATATACCTTTACAATTAAGTTATTAAGTTTACTTAATCTTATCTTTTTGGTGTGTACATGTAGTAGAATTGTGATTATCTAATCATCACACACAAATTCAAGTAAATTATGAATAATTTGCTAACCAATGTCCAGAGTAAAGTTACCAAAAACCTTGTTTGCAGAAAACTGGTAATTTTAATTTATTTTACTCACAATCGGTTAATAATAGGTAGGTTTCTAACCTTCAAAACAGTAGCTAAACGTCACTTGCAATGAACTCAATGAACAGATTTCTTTGTTAAAGTAACTTATTAAACTGCGAGATAAAAATACGTTTTATTTGAAACTTCCCTAATTAAATAAATAATAATAAAAATTGATTGAGTAAGATAGTATACATACCACGGTGAAAAGTTTCATTCCTGTCTCGAGATAAAGTTAACCTCAACAGTAATGGAATCTCTCTCCACCTCAGTATGTAATATATTATTACTTCTTAGAAAAACTATTTATCGAACTCAAGGTTTTTAAATCAAATCACATTTATTACTTCTCCATCATAAAATCACAAAAATTTGCTTTAAACTACTAAAATTACGAGTGAGTAAAAGCCAAGACATATTCCGCTTCTCTGCGCATGCTCGTTCTTGAGCGATTTGTGATGCACTCACTTGTCCTTACGTGTGTTGTAAAAGTTGCCTTATATAATTTTGCATTTTTAAAGTATTTTTTATGTGCACCACAATGCCTGTAATGTGAAACGTGTGTGACCCAAACTAATGTAAACAAGCATATTTATTTTTCTTATTTCTCTAGCAACCAGGCTACTGCCGATATTTAATAGTTATTTAACCAACAATATCATCAAAACGTCAAAATCACAAAAACAGTTAATTAATGAAAAAGAGTGTAATAATCAAAAACAGTATATTAATGACATCTATTAATCCACCCTTTTTTAGGAAAAATAATTCATTAATATTATAATTAACAAGCGGTCAACGAAAAAAATTATTTTTTTCACTACCGTCCTTGCAATTGATCCTTCCACTGTCTGATTTGTGATATGTAGGCATCAAAGGTCCTCGGTAGTGTAAATCTTACCTACATCCCTTGTAAAGTAATATGCTATTACCAGTTTCAGTATATTAAGCTTTTGTCTACATATATATATAAAACTAGGTAGGTAACTAAGTAATAACCTCATAACTATATCTGTACGGTAGTAGTCCCTTTACCATACATGGAAACCATTACCATACTGGAAACCGATAAAGCTATTGAACAAACCACTGATGTTATGAATCATAACAGCCTAACAGCCGTATTCATAGTCGTTCGCCAGAGATTCGTTATGAATAGTATATTGGCGGCACTGTACGTCTATGTCAAATTCGAGGTTAGCAGGTTAGATTTTGTGTCAATTTCTGTCAAAACTGACACAAAATCTAACCTGCTAACCTCGAATTTGACATAGACGTACAGTGCCGCCAACATACTATTTATAACGAAACTCCGGCGAACGACTATGAATACGGCTGTTAGAATCCTCACTTGGATTTCAAAACATCTGTGACAGTTATAATACTCATACATTCCTAGATATGTTAATAGCTATTAAAATTTTTATGGAATTTCAAACTTCGTGACAAGTAAAATTTGTGTTTCGCACATGTATTATCCACAGAGACCACAAAATACCTACAGACCACCAGCTCTTGGTCGACAATTTCACATTTAATGTAAAAACTAATAATTTCGCAATTTCCTACATAAATATCTATTTTCCAAATCGAAAAAAACAAAAACGGACATTTCCGTAAAAATCTTGAAATACTGTGAAGTGCCGATAAGTACTTTCTTTTACTTCGTAAAGGACGAAATTTTTTAAATTTATATTGAATTTTTGATTGATAGTTCCCTATGTAATGCCAACTTTCGTAACATTCCTCCTTAATGTGCGTTTAATAAAATAAGTAATTCAAGCATAAAAAGCAACTGGCGAACGTTCTATAATATTGTCCTCTATTACACTTTAAATTGTTAAAACCTGCTTACATCCCACACCATTTGATCAATGACAGGCATGCACAGAATAGCAGAATATCTCTTGGGTTTTGCGGCGCTCGTCTTAAAATTTCATGCCCCCACTGAACACATGAAAACACTAGTTCGTCACCCACATTTATTCAAATAAAATACATTATACCTTAACAACAAAAACAACTCTTGCCTTCAAATTTTATTTATACTAAAAATAAAGTACAAAAAACCAACTTGAAGACGTCTATATAATTCCAATCTTATTGGCAACGTCAAGGGCATCGTAGTCACGCGCCAGCCGAACGTACGCCTTCTTCTTGCCGTCAGGTCTGATTAGGGTGTTAACTTTAGCTACGTTAATGTCATACAATTTCTTAACAGCGGCTCTAACGTGGTGCTTGTTGGCAGTTGTGTGCACTAAGAACACCAAGGTGTTGTTGTCTTCAATTTTCTTCATCGCTGCTTCTGTGGTCAGGGGATACTTGATGATGTTGTATGCGTCCATGCGGCTCCTGTGGGGCACCGCCTTCCTGGGATATTTGGGGTTCCTGGGGGGCTTGAAGGTTTTAGGCCGCCGAAAATGCACGGACGTGCGGATTTTACGCGTTCTCGTGCCATGTGGTCCCTTAATTACCTGCAAAAAATTTAATGTAACTCTTCGGCTAAACTTTCTAACTAAACAATTAATTTTAAACGTGTTTCAGAGCTGTGTCAAGTTTTGTTTTCATTGTTTTTCAACGAGATTCCCACAGAAAATCATCATGTTAAATGAGTGAAGGCTACCACAAAGGGACTAGAACTATTACTTGAATTCATAGATAACTGCTGCACTTGGTAACTACTACAACTATAAACTCAACTTACTTTCTTTTGAATCTTGAGCGCCTTCTCCACGGGCTTGGCGACCTTTCCTACTCCCTTCTGGGCTTTTACAGAGACATTCCTCTTGGGTTTGGAGATCAGAGGCTTCGCTGGGGCTTTGGGCTTAGCAGCAGTCTTGGCCGCGGGCTTCTTGGCTCCTGCCTTTGCCGCAGGCTTGGCAGCTTTGGGCTTGGCCGCTGCAGGTTTGGCGGCGGGCTTCTTTTCAGATTTGGCCGCTGCTGGCTTGGCCGCTGGCTTAGCTGCCGCAGGCTTGGCTGCAGCTGGTTTGGCCGCTGCGGGTTTCGCAGCTGCAGGCTTGGCTGCTGTGGGCTTGGCGGACGCTTTGGGAGCACTGGCTGGCTTTGCAGAGGAACCTGCTGCCGCAGGTTTGGCTGCTGATCCAGAAGCAGCAGACGCGGGCTTCTTTTCACCTTCTTTCTTGCCCGCTACAAGAAGCACCGTGTAGATTAAATGGATTTTTATAGCACACTAGGCCTGGCAGGAGGTAATCGTTTGCGATTAGTTGTGAGCCTTACGATTTTATAGAAACTGGAGCAAGAATTTTGATAAAATAGCAAGAACTTACGTTAAATATAACTCCAGTGCTTTCCTAACCTCACAACAGCAAACGATTACCATGTCAGGATTGAGTTGTTTTTTCATGGAAATCAACTTGGTTTTCGATCATCATTCATGTAGTGGTGGTTTAAACCACACCGAAAAGTCGTAGCTTGCAAAAATTTGGAAACCATGTGGGTAAACGGACCGCGTGGCCGACCCTTGTAAATAATGCACTTTTCGTATTGAACGTGCTCAATTGAAGAGAAATACAACATATAATTTTTATATTTAGATTAAATAGTGTTAAATAACACAGTACCGCAACAATTAACATAAAAAATAATAACACTTACCAGGTTTATCGCCTCCTTTTCCCTTCGTGGGCGCCATTTTATACAAAAGAGCACTATAAAAGATCTGTCAACACCTCAAAAGTTACTAGATGCTACAGGAAATTACCCCCACTTTTCTATGGCGCCAAATTTAAATTTGCTTAATAGTTCGGTGTTCACACCAGTGGCGCAACACGCGGGACTGCAGGCTATACTGCAACTACGACTCATAATGGCTAAAATTCTCATTATAAGAAATTATCTTAAAAGTAAGCACTAAATAAATTATAGGAGAGTTTAACAAATCGTAAAAATATTGAAATTTTAATCTAACATGTGAGCCAATGAAATCAAGCTTGGCTTAGAAAAAAAAAAGTCTTATGCTCTATTACTTCTGATGTTTCTAGTTTAAATATGACAGTTATTATAATAGTAAAAGTGTCAAGTTGTTTAAATTATCACATTTTAAATTACACAGTCAGAGCTTATAACTTAATACGTAATTATTAATGTAGCAGTTGCAACATTGTTTAAGTGTTGGTTTTTATGTTAATTTTCAAATAAAATTTTGACATGACAATCGGTATCTGTATTTCAATCTAAAAAATTATTCTAATGTGAATTAATAATCGCCATATGTTTCAATTTTCAAAGCCAAGCTTGATTTCATTATCGTTTGCTCACATATGGTACATACGATAAATGAAAAAAAATGTAAACAAATCTCTATCCCCACTAATTTTATTAAATGATACTGATATACACATTCAAGAAAAGATCTTTTGATCGTACATATACAATACAAAATTTAAATCATATACTGCTGCAAAATTGTAAAAAAAACAATTATATTGATTTTTTTTTCGTAGCGATCTCAACCAATCAGAAGGCTAGATTTAGTTAAGTTATCTTGTATAATTTCGATTATACAAAATCGATTATACTAGAGTAACTTCACTAGGCGACACATACACAACTTTTGTCACCTTGATGTTGTTTTCATGGAGATGACTTTCAGCTAGGTACAAACAAATCGAGCTGCCAATAAATTATTTATTTGTTCCTAATAATCCTCCCGCTGACGCGGTCGGATTATTTAACCTGTCAAACTGACACTCTTTTATTATTGTGCAACAAGTTATCGGCATATAACCCGATAATATCGAAGTACTTATAGTATTACTTCTGATAATATTACGTACAAAAAAATAATTTCTCACTAAAATTTAGTCTCCCAAAACTACACAAACAAAACATCTCCCTTAGACCAATAGTAGCATCATATATGAGCCCCTTATATAAATTATCAAATGTACTAGAGTGGCTTCAAAACAAGAAGTACATAAAGTACGTTTTTTTTCTATAATAACTGCCAAAGTACAATGTTGGTAGATATGTGATTAAAACGCTAGTAAATTTTTATACTTCGTGTTGGTAGAACTTTTTCAAAATTATGGTTATGTGTCAATTTTGAATGTCAAAGTTTCTTAATTTGAACTCTTGAAAAATTTCTTTTTTTTTTAACATGGAATCATTATTATCATCAATAAAATCGGATAAAAAAGAAAACCAAGAAATAGTGAAATGCAAAAATGAAGCAAGCGATATTAAATTATGACATATCTGTCAAAATGACAATCATTTTTTTTTAGTGGAAAAAAAGAACTAAAAATCTATGTACCAACATTATTAAAACTAGGGACCCTGCAGGAATACCACTTATCCCCTAGAAAGTTGACATTGAAAATTATTATAGAAAAAAAAATTTACTTTAGGCGTGGCTATAGTTATGCTTCAATAGCTGTATCAGTGGCGTAGCAATGGGTATTTCTAGGGGGGAAAATTAAAATTCCAATATTAAAGGAAAACTTTTCATGCTGATTTATTTTTGGTTTTAAATGCTAAATAAATTCGCATGCCATACGAAATATAAGCTTTTAAATCATTTTCGGTTTTTTAAATAATTGGTATACAATCTGTTGCCTCTTTATAATTTTACATTATAATGACGACAGTTCAGACACCATCTGAATTTTGAAAAATAATAATATTTTCTTTATTTAGCATTTTGCTACAACATAATAAAATATTATACATAAATTCAATAATATACTAATAATAATTCATATCAACTTATTCTAATACGCTAGACGCTAAAACACGCCGAGTTTTTCTCAGAGAGAGCATAGAGCTCTAAAAGGGAGAGAGCCGACTATTACAAGTTAGGTTTTGCATCAGTTCTGACACAGACTGACGCAAAACCTAACCAGCTAACCTCGAATTTGACATAGACTTACAGTGCCACCACCATAAACAGTGCCAAGCGAATGACAGCCCGGCTTAAATTTATTGTCCGCCATTGTACAATAAAGACGAAAAGGTAGAAATTGTATTGTGGTATTAAAGTGGTAACAGCTTAAGAACTGTGAGAGATTTATTTTCAGCAAAATATCCAGAAAGGCCTATTCGTTACATTACAACTATACAAAATATTATTAGAAAATTTAAATCGGAAGGCTGCGTAATCAGTTCCCGTAAAACAAGAACTAAAATTAATCATGTATTAACTGAAGAAATTAATTTAAATATTTTATGTTATGTTGAAGAAAACCCCATAATATCACTACGAGAAATAGCTTCGCATTTTAATGTATCTAAAATCTCGGTATTTAAAACACTAACAGAATTTAAATATAAATCGAATGAATTTCTGATTATCAGCACTACTATTTGACGAAGACAAAGAAAAAAGAAAAATCTGGTGTGATACACTCACACAACTTCCTTTTACAGTGATCTTATAATTAGTCAAAAATTTCATTTTTAATTTTTAACCATTTGTTAAAAATTTTCAAAAATTACAAATTCTACAAAAACGGTACAAAATCGAGTGTTAGTTGAAGAGACAAATTTTCTCTAGAATTTTAAGGTGAATTCAAAAATGTAATAATATACCGGGTGTTTTATTTAAAATAGGAGTTAATAAAAAAAATAGAAAAAAAAACAAAAGAAACCCACTTTAGAAGTATTCAACTGGAAAATCACCTATCTCACATCAATACACATTAAAAATGTAAGAAAAATGTAAAATTTAAAAAAAATCGTTAAAGCCGTTTTTGAAAAAATCGAAAAAAACTGAAAAATCACAAGAGTAAACACCTACTTCCGGTTATGCGATTTTCTTCAAAAGCTTGCTGTCTCATCTACATAGTACACAAAACTTATATATGAAGTTTTAACCACGTTTTTGAGATATTCTGTTCACAGACACACAGACAGACAGACACACAGACACACAGACAGACAGACCAATGAAAAAAATGTTTTTTGGGATCAGGGGACTCTAAAACGTGAAGATCTGTTGAAAACTCAATTTCGAATTTTTGGGGTGAATCCAATACTTCCTTTATAGTAGTAAAAGGAAGTAACAAGCTTTTGCGAACTTTATTTAATTCACTTAATGAACACGAATACATTTTAAATAAGACAGTTTTTAATTATGAAGCAACTTTCACAATAAATGGAGAAGTTAATTCACAAAATTTCCAGTGTGTATCTTATTGCTCATTTATCCATTTTATCTTGCTAACGTCATTCCACAAACCGTACATGACGACTTCAATCTTCAAAAAAAGTTAAAAGAAACTGCTGGAATATATCGAAAGAAAAACTTCTCCATAATAACAAATGAGAACGATGAAATTGCTCGGGACGTCCATGAAAGTAAATCAATCTGGGAAAACTACATCAAAAATCTCTTTTCGTATGAAAGACCAGCTAATGAAAACAGTAGATGACCTTTCAGGGCCCCCAATCACAAAAGAGGAAATCGAAAAAGCCATACATATGTTAAAAAATAACAAGGCGGCTGGCCCAGATGAAATCCCTTCAGAACTCATTAAACTCCTAGACGAAAAAAGCAGTGCAGTTCTCCACAAGCTTTTTAATAAAATCTATTAAACTGGTCATTACCCTGCTCAATGGCTCTTGTCAACTTTTATTCCCTTGCCGAAGAAGAATAACGCAAGAAAATGCGAGGAGCATAGACTTATCAGTCTTATGAGTCACGCCCTAAAACTGTTTCTCAAAGTTATCCACCAAAGAATATTCCGAAAATGTAAGCGAACCATCGGTGACTCACAGTTTGGGTTCAGGCAAGGTCTGGGTACGAGAGAAGCCTTAGTCGCAACGCAGGTATTGGTGCAAAACTGTTACGATCAGAGGAAACACGTAGCCCTATGCTTCATAGACTACGAAAAAGCTTTTGATAGAGTTCACCACCATAAACTCATGAACATTCTGAGACAAATGGATATCGACCAAAAAGACATTCCTTGCATAGAAAATTTATATTGGAACCAGACTGCGCAAATAAAGATCGATGGCGAGGTTACCAACACAGTTGACATTTGCAGAGGAGTCCGTCAAGGATGCATCCTTTCACCTCTTTTATTTAACTTGTATTCTGAGAACATTTTCCAAGAACCACTTGAGAATATCGAAAAAGGCATAAAGGTCAACGGGGTATGGATCAACAACATCCGCTATGCTGACGATACAGTACTAATTGCTGATAACATAGACGATCTTCAATACCTTCTTAGCATAGTCGGAGAGCATAGTAAAAGGTTGGGACTTAACATTAATATTAATAAAACAAAATTTATGATTGTTACTCGGGAGCCGGCCACGTTCAGAAATGCCAGGCTAACATTCAATGATTTGGCTATAGAACGAGTAAACAAGTTTAAATACCTCGGAACCTGGCTTTGCGAAGATTGGACATCAGACTTAGAAATCAAATGTCGAATAGAGAACGCCCGTAATGCATTTATGAAATTCAAGAATGTCCTCACGAATACAGATTTTGACCTCAGCCTTAAAGTGCGATTTATTAAATGCTACGTTTGGTCGATACTATTGTATGGTATGGATGGCTGGACAATGAAAATAGCTGCAAGGAATAGAATAGAGGCCTTCGAGATGTGGATTTACCACAGATTGCTTAAAATACCGTGAACCGCGAGAATAACAAATGAGGAGGTCCTCAGAAGAATGGGCAGAGACCACGAACTTATAGTAACAATTAAGCGAAGAAAGACTGCATAACTGGGGCATATTATGCGTAACGCAAAATACCACCTATTTATTGCAGCTTATCATTGAAGGGAAGATCGAAGATAAGAGAGGAATAGGGGGAAAAAAGTTGTCATGGCTACGCAATGTAAAGCAATGGACCGGACTGCGTAACGTGGAAAGCCTGATACATACGTCAAGAGACCGGAAAAAAATGGAAAATGTGGTCGCAAACATCCATTAATGGATAAGCATGCGAAGAAGAAGAACCTCATTCCATCCTATTTTTCAGATATTGGTCCCGCACTAACCGCCATTTACAAAACTTAACTCGCACCCAATACACTGGGAAAGTTAATGGGTAGCTAGGAATAGTTGAAAATAGGCTTATTGGTCCATATTTTATTGACGGGAATCTCACTACAGCCAAATTTTTATAGCTGTTAATAAACGACATCATTCCGGCAATAGAAAACTTAAACATCGATTGCTTGTGGTTTCAGATGGATGGAGCACCTCCGCATTCCACAAATGCTATTACAAACTTTCTAAACGACAGGTTTCCAGGACGCTGGATAGAGAGATTCGGTCCCGTACCATGGCCACCGCGGTCTGCAGATTTGTCACCCAACAACTTCTTTGTTTGGGGTTTACACGAATGTTCCAATACAAAGTATTGAGGAATTAAAAGATTGCATACATACCGAATGCAATAGATTGGATCCTGACTTTCTCGCGAATGCTGTGGGTGCTTTTCGAGATCGCCTAGGTTACTGTTTAGAAGTGCAAGGTGGTCATTTTGAACACTTGTTGTAACTCAATTCTTTAGAGAAAATGAAATTTCACCTTATTGTAACTATTGCCGTTTTATTTTGATTTCAGTTTTGTATTATTGATATTTTGTTTTAGAATCATATTTTAATTAAAATATTTTAATATTCCATCAACTTTAATTTATTCACAACGTATGGAACATAACCTACAAAAACATTATAAACTAAGATTCGTTGTCAGTCACGTGTGTATTGTTGGTTGTCTACGTAATAGGCGTAATTGATGCGTTCTTTTCAAAAGTATACATAGGGGATACTCCCTGTAAAAGAATTAAAATTTGTAACTGCATATTTAATATATCGAATATTTGGAAGATTTGATAGATTAGTTATTCTTAGTAGTTTTCATGCTTAGCAACAAGTTCGTTAAGTATTTGTTATACTTATTTAAGTCAAAGTTTCTTTCGCACGTTGTAAATGATCTGAAATAATGCAAGTAGGAATTGTTATTCTTTCTAGAATTAAAATAATTAGTGAGTTAATTGGTTACATTGGTATATTTTATAGAGAACATTACGAAAGTATTATTGCTTTTACAAAATATTTGTAATAAATATGTTTATGTGAGTATGAATTTTTATTGCCAAGTAAAACGTATTTTTAGTGGAAACCGAATTTATCGCACCTTTATCTTTTTGTCAGCCGTAAATGCTACTACAAGTTTCTAAAGAGAGTCGCTAAATCCCAAAAAAAGTTATTTAAAATTAAAAGCATTGAAAAAATCTTGCTAGTTTTAAAATTACTTAGTTTTTCTTGGTCAAATATATACAATATGACCCAATATAAAGTATTTTTAAGAAGCCGGGTAGCGCAGTTGGGAAAGCGTTAGGCTTGCATTAAAGCGAGTCCTCGATTCGAACTCGCGGGGGTCGGAATTTTTCCGCAGCTTTAGCGATTGTAATTGGGCTCGGTGAGATCATTCACATTTGGGCACCAAATTAACTGTGCTCTACTCAGAAACACAGACGTAAGAGATAGAGTAACAAGGTCAACACATCACCAAAACACACACCTCACACAATGATCGCTGCGCAAGCACAAAAAACGCGTTACAACTTTGTAACCCAAATTCGGGGCAAGTTGAGCATTGTACCACCAGACGCAAGCGTATAAAGCACCAGTCTCTTCATGGCAAGGTAAAATGAGGTTATCGACAAGACAATACATAAAGTATTTTTAAATTATTGTAAAGTAAACACTGTCTTCCTCATAAAAATTAACATATATTTTACATACGCTACATGTTTCGGCTTATATATTAAACCATCTTCAGGCTAATGTCCACTTTTGAGATTAGCCTGAAGATGGTTTAATATAGTATAAGCCGAAACATGTAGCGTATGTAAAATATATGTTAATTTTTATGAGGAAGACAGTGTTTACTTTACAATAATTTACTGAATCACCTCATTGTGAAAATGGACCAGATCCTGATTTTTTTTAAAAGTATTTTTATCACAGTTACCTGAAAAATTGAAATATGTTTATATGGCAAAATAATATTGCATATTTGCCCTAAACCCTGCTATCATAATTATATCGAATATGATTCTGAATACTCAAGAAAAGTTTTTTATCGTTGTGTCCGATTTCCGCTCATACGGAGTTGGACTGGTGAACCTAGTTTACAGTTTGTTCCTACCAGGTTTGAAGAACGCTTTAATAAATGATCTACGACAAAGTGCAGAATATACCGAGCTCTGTATGTTAGTGGTTAGCATGTCTACTTAGCATTCGGGAGGTCGAGGGTTCGAAGCCCGCGGCCGTCTGCTCTGATTCAGATTTTCAGGTGGTTTTTCTGAGTCAGCAGAGTACCTTCTCTAAGGCGAATGCCGGGGCAGTACTTCTCCACCTTTTCTGGCATTTCTTCAATTCTCCACCCCTCCTTTCTCTCGCCCATCCTACAATTCCCGTTCTTGGCTGAAGAGGGACGCCAGGTCCCTATAGCAGCCCGCCCCCAGTTGGTCAATTGAAATTACTTTGAACCTTTACATTTGCCACATATTGTTACTTGGGACAAAATTAGGAATGCTGATGCCATAGTTACCCAGCGTAAAGGTAGTTCTGGTAGGAGGAGAATCTTTAGAAACAATGAATATGTGGGTATGACTTTTGAAAAAAATTGCATTATACTTATAAAAGGTCAACGACATATGGCAAAAGTACTGTCATTATATAGATACACTATCCATATTTGTGAGAAATTCTTAAAGAAAGGGTTAACATGATTCAGTTCCACATAATCTCAACGAATTGAAAGATAATATTCGTAGTCAATGTTTAACAATCATCAAGAGCGTTATGAAATAGATATTTATGTATTTAGTGTGTCAAAGAGCCATTTTGGCATGAGGATGCGAGTTTCGTGCCGAGCGGTAGTGAATCGCGAAAAACAACCGAATACCAAAATAGCTCTTTACACTCGAAATACATACAAACATTTTTCTACGGTCCTAAATAAATGACAAAATAGTTAAATAATTGAAATATTTTGTGATTTTTTTCGATTCACACCATTTGCACCGCCATTCATAAAGGCGTCAACTCATTGGTTGCTGTCTGGGCCGCTTCAAATACTTCAGGCGGGGTGCAATTATCTTTAGATTTCATCTTCAACTTCACAAAAATTCACAACCTCAATAAAACTGTTGCGTGATGATGAACGCGCCGTGATGGAATTGTCAATCATTTTTGGCAGTTCAGGAAAATGACTAATTACAATAATAATTAGGTAGCCACGGCGGTGCGTAAAGTAAAATGAAGTCACGTGATTATTTCATTGTTTACTTGGTTGCGATGTTAAAATGGTTACTAGGAAAAAAATGTGTGAATCGCTTACTTTTCGCATTGACAGTGAGCTTTTAATAGTCAGTTTTAGAGGTGACCGTAGAAAAAATGTATTGCAACCCAAGAACATATTGTACACATTGCTATATAAAATGTCGATTATTATTAGTAGTTTTGTAGATATATTCTTATTTATTCAGTTGTTTAAATATCATTTTCAGTTTCAGTAGGATACTTTGTATTAAATCATACTATACAAAAATTATTTACTCTTAAAGCTTTATTTTACAAAAAAATCGCTGAAATTAAATTAAAGTGGTTGGACTACTTAAGACTGCTCAATTCGAATCTGTGTTCAAGTACGGGTCACATTGCAAGTTTTCGTATGAATATATAGCTTATGCAGAGCAATTTACAGTAAAACTGCATATTAGGTAGATACTCTGTACAACATACAATCTATTTTTTTAAATTTAATAATTATTAATTTAAGAATAAACCTAAAATTATAACACTACCATACATTTCTAAATTATCAATATTCTTAAAAAAGTAATTGAGAAAAACATAATTTCCACATAGCTTTTAAAAATCATAATACAATAGATCAATATTTTTTTAGTTAATTAAAATATAAGTCATAAATCAACGAAATAAATATAGTATATAGTAAAACAAATTAGTTTTCTTTGTGGATGTTCTTTGAACTCAGTTTCAGCCCGAGAACACTACCGGGGGCAAACTGTGGTATTTGAGAGTTTCATGTTCAGTGAGCTAGCGAATTGGCCAAACAGAGCAAATAATAATTATACAAATATTAAAGCGTACGAGACGTCTTATGTAGTTTTAAAGTCACAACGTGAAGGGCTAATCTCACTGCGCAATACAACCTGTGCTATTATTCTTTCCTTTTAATGGCATATGTTAACTACTTACAATGTATGAAGTATTTTGGTTGACCGTTTTTGCAGAAATGCATTATTAATGTAAAATCGCCATTATGTCCTTGGTTTCCCCCTATATTCGATAACATGTATATCAAAGCGGTATTAATTTTTGTAAAAAAATCGACAATGTTGTCAATATTTTCTCTGTTTGACTTGTCCGTTGTACGTGGTACATATCCATTTTGTATTTTGTAATGTTCAGAAACTGTTAAGAAGTCAAAAAATACTGTAAAACGTTAACTGTCATAAGAAGTTCAATTGTTTTCTTTTGTATTGCTTCTTGGCAAGAGGTAATTTTATATGGCATTTCGCCTTCATTAGGCGGGCAAATTTTGTTACTGGTGAGTATTTTCCCATACAACTATTAATTTAAAACTGGCCTGATGGGAGAGAAGAAAATATGAACTTTAAAAGCAAATTAGATTACCAACAACGATCTAATTTTTAAAGAAAGGCAGGTGCAAAGAGAGCAGAAGTATAGCTAGAAAACGGACATCGGTGGCGAGAGTGAAAGTGTGAAAAGTTAAAATCCATGGGAGAAATGCAATTGGAATGAAGAAGAGTGAGGAGTAACAAGAACATGAAATAATAAAACTTCTAAATATAGGAGATGATAAAAAGGAAGAAAACCTAGAGACAGAATGATATATAGACGAAAGTATAGCAGCGTCGACAATGAAAGAACTCAAAAAAGTATAAAAAAACTAAAAACCAATCAACATTCAGGAAATGTGGAGTTACGCGTAATAACTAACATTGAAAAAAAAGAACAGTTTGAAGTGTGGGAATTACAGAGGTACCGTAGTCCTTGTGATGGTGTAAAGAATACAAGGTGAAACGTTCCCGGAGATGCGCAGTCGTTCAGAAAGTAGAGGGGAGATATCAACCAACCCCAATGCACCTACTCAGGAAATCCATCATGACCGCAATCATGGTGTAACCATGGCCGCGATCGTATATTGCTGCTGGCACTGTCAGTCGATGTCAAATTCGAGGTTAGCAGGTTAGGCTTTTCGTCAATCTGACACAAACTGACGCAAAACCTAACCTCGAATTTGACATAGACAACATCTTCAACAATACACTTCAGTACTACTATTCGTGCCCTTTGTGGGCGCATTTCTTATTGGTTGAATTTGAAGATCCGGCCACAATGCATCTATTCTGCGGAACGTTACACCTTCTATTCTATGCACCATGGTCCTTGTAACAAAATTTCAGTATCATGTGATTTATGACGTCATAATCATACCACTATAACAACAAGATACAATTTCTCAAAATACATAATTTCATTGTTAAAAATAGATATTTGTGAAATGCATGGTTTTCTCTCTGGCCTGGGTTGCCAACTGTTCCTCAATGACATTTGATGTTGACATTGACGTTTGTTTGACTTTTGTTTAGTGTCAGATATACTCATTTGCGAATAATTTTTGTAATAAATATAACGTGTAAAAATGTTGTCTACTTATTTAAATACCCAGAACAGACATTAGAATTATATTCAGTCTCGAACATGCATACATTTAACATAACCTAGATTGAACAAAAACACGTTCTGTATCAGAATATTAAAAATAATTGACAACTCTGCTTCACAACAATGCAATCACGTGATACTGAAATTTCATTACAATGACTATATGTGTGTTGTATGAGATCTTGACAAAACTTTTGGTAAACCGACTGGAATTTATTTTTCAGAAATAAAAGAATCTAAGCACCCTATAAATTAGTTACAATATTTCTAAAGAAGTCCTAAAAGCAAGTTGGAAGCTAAATATTTATATTATAGATTACTTCCACTCCCAATTTGTGCGCTGTGTTATATTCACTTCTTTTTTGGCTATATCGTGTGCAGCTGCTAAGTTGTCAACGTAAAGTTATTTTAGAAAGTACACAATTCTCATTGTTTAAAAAAACAGCTTTGAATACCACAATTTTAAAACAACCGATTAAAACTGCAGTTGCTGAAGACTGTTTTGTAACTGAAAAGTATTATGGGTTATTTCATTCAAAGCTATGGGTTGTTGACGTTTTGATATTTATCTTTAACAGGACCTCTACAGTCTACAGCTTTCAGGCTGCCCTTTTCAACAATCGATATCTATTTAAGAGTCCATTGTTGTATCGCTTTTAACGAAACAGCCTGTACGAGGCGTTTAGTAGGCACTCATTATTGATTATTTTAAATTCAGCTGTAATGTAAGCATGAATCGATAGGCGTATTGTCAACAAAGTGCCCAACACTAACGCCGCCAAAGTGTACATAATTTACCAGGAGCCATTGGACAAGCTTCCGGTGCGTGCGTGAATACAAACAAACCGAAAGATGACTAGTTAAAACATTGTGCAAGAAGAATAAACGATGCAGAATCCCTCCGATTTGGAGCTGAGTGAATTCAAAATCGTCAGGGAATTTCCTCGGCCCTTCAAAGAGGCCTGCAGCCCCTACCACAAGAGGGACTTCAACGAAACGACCAAGCAACTGTGCAAAAACCATGCAGAGACCTCCATGAGCAAAATTTTTAAGATCATTATCCTGGGGGACGTGTCTGTCGGAAAAACGTGCATAGTAAACAGGTGAGACTTGAAATTTATAAAATATATTTAAATCAATTGAAATGCTTTTTAAAGTTCATTTAATTAAATTTTACATATCGATAAGTAGAGACATCTGGCGGCTAGTAAGTAACTGAAGTTGCTGGAATCTTTACATATTCTAAAATTAATAATGAAAATAAGTTGTTTCTGTATGTCCCAAACTGCTAATAGTAATTTTAACAATTTCATTCAATTTGTATGCTTGTTTACTTGCATGACAAGAGGATCGCTGTCAAAGTCTTCAGTCTTGCGTCTACACCAGATGTCAGGTTTTACAGATATGTACTAGAGTTCCTATATGTATTAAGAGTTGAGCCATTGGATCCACAAATCAAGGACCATGTGATGTAGCAAAGATATATTTTATTTGTTTTAGTTGAAAGAAGTAGGCATAAAGTTTAAAATCGGCAAAAATCAGGTACTCCATGGTTTGTGGATCCAAAACAAGTCACCCTACATGTCCCAACTCTTTATATACAGGGACTCTAATATGTACTAGAGTCCCTGTATATAAAAGAGTTGGGACATGTAGGGTTACTTGTTTTGGATCCACAAACCATGGAGTATCTGATTTTTGCCGATTTTAAATTTTATGCATATTTCTTTCAACTAAAATAAATGAAAGATATCTGTGCTGCATCACATGGTCCTTGATTTGTGGATCCAATGGCTCAACTCTTAGTACATATAGGAACTCTAATATGTACTAGAGACCCTGTATATAGTTTACTAACAGGGACTCTAATATGTACTAGAGACCCTAGAAATGAGAGACTGGCCATTGGCCGTCGCTGGCCTGATTGGTTGACGCGAACCTTGTCCCTAAAATGGCGGCGCCAATGGTGTGCTCTGAAATATGGCGGGAATTTCAAACTTAAATGTATAAAGGAAGTGACTCGTAAAATAGTATATTATGTTATTAACAGCAAAAGTTATACTTTATGTGGCGAGGCTGGACGGGTTATCTGCCGAGCTTGCAAGGCAGATAAGTACATATCAAATGGTCGAAATTTGGCAGATATCCTTTGGTAGATTTACATGAATTTTTTCATAAATTGAGACATCACACTTGCAAAGTTACATAGACAAAATTTGTATTGACTAAACAAAATTTTATATTCAACAAAAATACTTTACTTGTGTGTAGGCTGTAGAAACTTGAAATTTCCGACAACCGAATTTAGAGGTTAAATACACTTGCAAAATTAGGTTAAAATTGTACGTAGTTTACATAATTCGAGATGGAAGGTTTGGAACAATTCTTAGCTCTACAGATGCAAAAAATGTAGTTGGTAACCAGCCAAATACAAGAATTGCAGAAGAAAGCAGCAGAAAGTACCGCATGTACTTCTTCGTTCTTCGAATGTGCCATGGCCAAAACTGTTGCAGGTGGATACAGGTGAGATTCGCCAAAGTTTTGAGCTGTTTAAAGTCCAACTGGGAAGCCTACGTTGTTGCTACTGGAATGGACAAATAGGATGATGCAAAGGAGTCTCAGAAAGTCAACATTCTACTAACGATTATTGGGGACGCTGCGAAAATTAAGTACACCGCCGTTCATTTGAAGTGGATCACTTAAAGAAACTAGTTTCTACGGCATTTTTCTAACCTATTTATAGCAAAATGTAGTTTGTATTGTAGCTAATAATTGTGTTAACTATTGTTTTAAAAATATTAAGTAACCACATGTAATTTTTAATTCATATCATTTTCAATAAGTACGCGAAAAGCCAACAATGCATAACTTGTAGTAAAGTTTAATTGAAGTCGTGGCATTGTATAAAGCGATAATAATGAATAATTAATTAATAATTCATGCATTTTTATCAAACTACACAAAACACACCAAAATCTTCCAAGTTTCTTCACTGCAAATTTAGCATTAACTTATCGGCTTAAAATCTTACAAGAAGTTGCAACAACAGCGAAAAGGACATAAGATGAAGTCAGTTAAGGAAATTATGAATGAAACCGATAGCTCGGAGAGTGAAGAAGATTCACAGGTTATTCTGAAGGTCACGGACAACTCAACAAAAGGTGGAACCATTTGTGTAAAGCTGAAGTTCAAGATCAACAAAACTTGGAAAGATATAAAGTGCGACCTGGATACCGGAGCTAGTGTCTGTATTATAGGTTACGATTACTTGTGCAAGATGTTTGAGGACAAACCCCCTGCACTGAGTGAGTCAAAGTAAA
>CALNHX010010575.1:0-39013 GCA_940337035.1 Agriotes lineatus
GGGACTGTTTAAAAATAATCCACTTTATACTTTATACTCACCAAACCATAGTGATGCCCACATGGTAGCAACTATTATTAGCAGCTTCAAAGACATTCTAGACATGCCGTTTAAGTTGGTATAACCTCGATTTCAGTTTCGCAATGCATTTATTTTAAAGTGGCTTCCACGCCACGTAACTGTGTTACTCTAACGAGATTATAATAAAGCACACGTGACCACGTAGTATAGTCGTCACATTTAACAGTGTTAGCAAATTAACTAAGGGCCGGTTGCAGAAAGCAATGTTAAGTCTGGTGTTAGCTAACATCGCGTCAAAGTGAACAAAAACGAATCAAATCTGAAATGTTTATGGTAACTAATACATTAGTAAACAAAATTTGATGCGATTTTGTCCACTTTGACGCGATGTTAGCTAACACCAGACTTAACATTGCTTTCTGCAACCGGCCCTAAATCTAACAAGTAACAGTTTCATATTATAGAAAGCTGCTCACCCGAATCAATTCAAAAGTAGTTAACTTATCTCTGAAGAGAACTGTTGTTGATGCAAAAGGAAGAAAGTGTTATCACCTACAAAATTAACACAGCCTGAGAAATATATGGAAGAGTTTTATGGATGAAGTATTATTGCATAGCATTCGAAACAGTGATACTGGATCATTGATTCTGTATAAATCGAACAAGTAGAGACACTCACTGTCGGTTCCTTTGTTATCAAAATACCGATTTAGATGACCTTGAACTGGGGGGGGGGGGGGGGGGATAGTTACTTTTCGATAGTACTAACAGATGGCGACACCACTTTATCACATATGATTGCTGCCATCTGATAGTCAAGCTGAGAAATACCCTCTGAGTTACTGTCCCAGGCACTCTAGACAGGTTTCAACATTTGGCATGAGTGTCTCTACCTTTTTGATGTATGTACGCTGGTACTGCTTTTGAGATATGTGTGTTCGGAAAAATTGCGTTTTACTGTAATCAACTACAGGAGCCCTTGTTGCGTTGTGCTGAGGTTCAAGGGTAGTTCCCAGGTTGGGTCTTTAAAATTAATTATTGGAACTAGTTCAGTAGGCTTCAGTGTCAAAACGAAAGGTAGATGATTGAAAAGAGTTGAGAAGATTTAATGTAGAATTACTTGCTGATGAATAAGCTCAAGATCTATATTCTATTGTGGAACGGACTAGATATTCACCGTCGAAGGCCAATCCTATTTAATAGCAATAAGTTACATTTCCATGTTAATTTTTGATCGAACACCATAACGAGGATTTCCATAGAATTTTCAAAAATTATTAGCCGATCTTCTAATTTTAGCGTTGGAGTTTGTATTGTAAGGTATGTTGTAAAAACTGCCCTTCAAGACAAAATCCCGACGAACCAGCCCAATTATTAACTTGGTCTAAGGTTAGTTGAAATTTTATTTGAATTTAAATATTTTTTCCTTTGCAGTATAGGATAAGATCGTCTTCATATAAAATTGCTTTAGTAGGGAAGTCCACTGATTTGCAAATATTGTTTACTACTACCAGAATAAAGCCATACTTAAAGTGGAATCCTGCTAAATGCCATTTTATAAATTGCTTTTGTTATATACGCCCATTAACTCGGACTAGAAATGTTGGTTTTTCATTTACACTAATAGTTTTCCATCGATATTCCAGTACCTTAATAACTGAATAATTCGGTGTGCCCGTGTCTAGGCTAATTCCTACCAAATTCTAACCATTAGCGACTTCCATTTCGTTCAAGATGCCACATTAGCCAACGGGTAACAATTCTTTCAAGTAGTTTACACATTGTATTTGTTAATAAGATTCGCCTATAACAGTTAGGGTCGAGTGTATTTTGACCAGTTCTATGAATAGGCATAACAGTCGATTTCGTCCGGATTTCAGGGAAATCTGATTCGTCCAGATAGAGTTGTATAGTGTGTAATTAAAAATGCAGATCGGTTCCACATATTTTTTAATTTAATCAGAACCCTGACTGGACCTGGATTACAATATTTAAAAGAATGCAATGCTAAAGAAGTAAAAGATATTGCATTAGGATTACCAGCAACCGGTCGTAATTTTGTGTGTTTTAAAAATTTAAAAACACGTTGCTACTGACAACGTGCCTAATGAAATATTTTAAACGCGTTACTATTGACGACGTAAACTAATAAAAACATGTTATTAAACAGTCGTTCTACAAACTTAAAACTGCCAACTAAATGGCAATTTTATACAATGTTGTAGAAATGTAGATAAAGATATTTTGTTTGATTCTCTTCCCTTAATTTGTTATTTATTGAGAATCAGTTGGGCGTTGGGCCCTGTGTATTTTTTTATCGTGAAATACTTTCTGACTGAGAAAAACTGTAGTGACCTCTGTTCTGGTTGAGAGAAAGAAGCGAGCTCCCTTGTGTCCTTTCGTGCGTTGGGAACTAATTGTGCTGATACGAATGTGTTATTAAGAGGAACAGATAATATTACACCCGAAAATCTTTAGAGAGATGACCTTGCTTTCAACAGTTAAAGCAAATAGTGTTAGATTGAAGAAATATACGGTAGTATTCTGTTTCTTCGAAGCATAGGCGTAACTTATGAGGGGCAAGGGGGGGCAGTAGCCCCCCCAAAATTTTGATTTTAAATTGCAAGTGCAGATTTTTTTTACAATTTAGGTTTAAAAATTTTGTGAAGTCTTGATTTCCCCCCCCCCCCCCCCCAAAGTGATGCCCCAAGTTACGCTCATGCTTCGAAGTTAATAATTAGAAAAGTCGTATTGGCGTATTGGCTTTGTTTACCATTACACAGTGCACCAGTGCTTTGAATCGCAGTAAGAAAATAATGTATGGCAAGAATTGGTCAAATTTTATTGACATTATTTACTAGGGCACAGAACACGAACCTTATAGGTGCTCTGCAACATAGTAAGCAATGAACTGCATGTCGTGTCAAATTAAATGGTCAATGTTTACTTCGATTGACAGCTATGTATTGCTATAGATATACATCAAAATGGATTTCAATATTTATAAATAAGCAATAAAAATGTTGGACATAGTAAAGGGATCATGAACCATTCCAGTTAGTTAAATATTTTTTCGTTGATCAACTATTTATGAGTTTCATGAATTTGTAGAAAATTATTTTTTAATAACCCCCATCAATGAATTATTTTATATTAATAAACGATTTCAGTATAGATGATCAAATACAGCATGTGAAAAACTAAAGTGTAAAACTTTTCCTAGTAAATACAATTATATTTTTCTCTAATTTAGTAAGATACGATAACAGGAAAAAATGTAATTAAATCATCTGTTAATCGGCTATTAATAATCTTAACAATCAACGCGCTCGCTGGCTCTCATGCTTTAAAATGTTTCAATTATTAATCGCTCTCGTTAACACACCCAATAACTATTAATATTTTCTCATACACTATATCATAATATTTATTTATGTCGGTCCCACCCTGAGCAGATAGTGCTTAAGTAAAATCAACGAAAAGTTCTTCATGACTCGTATGAGTATTGGTGGCTATCCAGAGTGGTAATTAAATCTACAGCGGTTTGGTGAATGTATAACCTATTAATTTTGAAATAGCATTAATATAAGTGGGGATAATAGCACTTACGTAAATTTATGCATTTTGCAAGGTTTTTATTATTAAAATTCACTATTAATTAAAACGGCGGGTATTCAAACTAGATCAAAAGCACAAAGTACATGAATTAAGTTTAGAGAAGGAAAATCTACACAAAACATGGCGCAAATACAAAACAGGATCGACTACAACAAGACCTAAAAGAAAATGAGGAACAATTAAATAAGGAGTTAAAACAAGGATTCTAAACTAGACTTCAAGAAAGTAGAGATTACAAATTAATACACAATGAACATACTAGTAGAAAACTAGATAATTACAAAGTAAGAATATTAGCTGTCGCTAATCAGACATTAGAACAACAAATTAAAGTTGAAGAAAAATATATGAAGGTTGATTGAGAGCAAGTTCAGATGATAAAGGGAAATTAGATTGGTTAGAGTCTTAGAAGAGAATGGGTACATACAGAAGAAGATGAGCTAACCACATTACTAGTGTGGAGGACGAGGTAGAAAAAACTAAACAAGGGGGTGAAAGACAATATACACAAAACAATTACTACTGTGGTAGATCAAAATATTGAGAGTAAAGCACAAATCTTAAATTTAGAGGAAGAGATAAAGAAATTATAATAATGTAAGAATAACTCAGGCTCTATACAGTTTAAGTAAAAAAAGAATAAACAAAATTGTATGTGAATGAAGATAAAAGAAAAGTGTATGTTCAATTATTATATTATTACCAAACAAAATTAAGAATAACAAGCAAACCGCCCGCTACGCGCTGCGAGTCTTGAATCGGCGCGCACGTGAAATAGGATACGCGAAAGGTCAAGCTCCGTGCCGAGCGCTAAGATAAGAAAAACAAAACCTAAACAAATATAAACATCTGTGAAGCCGGAACGTGAGATTTTATTTTGTGCCACAGGACACACATTAAGGAAAATTATATTATAGATAGTGCATAGTAAACAATAGTGGTGTGATTTCCAAGATTTAAAAACATTTTGCTATATTATTATACCTAATACCTAATTCACGGTATGATCACGAAAAGTATACCATACAAAACTATTATCAATTTCCCAAATTTTTAGTCAATTTAAGTAACTAATTATTATAAACGCGTTAACATTTCATTTTGGCCCAAACAAAAATGCATTTACCAAATTTGGAATTAACTTGGTTGGAGGTAAGTTTGTTGTCAAAATGGACCATGCATCTTTAATTCACACCATGAAAATAATATCTAACCATAACAAAATAAATGAATGCACATAGTTATTAGTTATTACAAGAATATGATTTTGAAAGTAAATACATACAATGTATGAAAAAACGAGATAAAATAAAATTTTAAACAATATAAATATTTTATAGCAAGAACAGGTAATTTTTTCATTGATATATTTTACATGATTAATAAAACACAAAAAAAGATAATTAAAATGCAAAATACAAACAAATGATAATAATTGTAAAAATTATGCTATTAAGGTAACGAACAATGAACCTTTAAGATAAATAGTACAATGTTTTCATCTTAAATTTAGACATTAGAAGGAAGAAAAATCTGGTGCATGCTCAGAGAAAACTATTATCGTAAAATTAATTATAATGTTATTAAATGTCGTATATATGTTGCTTGAAAAAATATCGGAATCATGTAAATCAAAATCTTGTTACAAGCATTAAAGTTAATAATCCATTTCCAATTTTGTTAAAAGATAAGAAATTTTGTTAAAACTAAGTATGACAACAATGCATATTTATGGTGACCTTTCATGAAGAAAAAAATTAAAATGGAAGTAATCATTCAAAATTCATGTCAAATTTTGACTGCCAGTTGTGCCATCAGATTTATTCCAGACTGTAATTTCATTTGAGTTTGATTGGCTTTAACCATAATATGTATTTGTATTTTGTACGGTGGAATACGCCGTATATGAATATGTAGACATGATATGGGTTTTAGGAAGCTGTCACGGGCATTTTAATGAAGCTGCAAAGGTGTATGCCATTCGTTTTCCCAACAGAAGACCCGTTTATTTTTTGCGAGTAGTTGGTAGAAGCCCATACAAGAAATCCTTTGCTTATAAGCAATGTGTTACA
The DNA here is from genome assembly GCA_940337035.1 of Agriotes lineatus. Classification (NCBI taxonomy): domain Eukaryota; kingdom Metazoa; phylum Arthropoda; class Insecta; order Coleoptera; family Elateridae; genus Agriotes; species Agriotes lineatus. The sequence continues at coordinate 5,712 of CALNHX010010575.1, forward strand.
AGAAAGGGCATCATTAACTGTCACAACGAACACTTTTGGGTCCATAACAATCTTCACCAAAAAAAACTACCAGATACGTTTTTCAGTAAATGTATGGACAGGAATACTTGGAGACAGGCTAATTGGTCCATTTATACTTCCTTAAAGGCAAAATGCAAAAAATTATTTAGTATTTCTGAATGATAGCCTTCCGGGCCTACTGGAAGATATTCCTCTTGCACTCCAGCGCGATATGTAGGTGCAGCTCGACGGTGCACCATAACATTAAACAGCTGGTGTTTGGCCATGATACTACTACTACTAAGATAAACCCACGCGGCGATCGAATTTCGTACTACGTTGCGCATGACGTCACTCCGTGGCAAAAAATCCTGCTTGACGGTATGGAAATGCATTGCTTTAAAGCGGTTTTTATTAATGTTTACTGTTTAGTAGTATATTTTATTACAATATTGATATATTACATTTTATTCAATATTATAATAGTAATAAGAGATATTTCTTTTATGATTTAATGTAGGATTTATGGCCCATAATAGAATAAGCCCTTAAATAAAGTAGGTAGGTGCTAGATATAATAAATTATCTTCAAAGTTTAGCATTGTATAAAGGGTTTTCTTTTGTAAAAAAACGAACAATAAACGATTTTGAATACTAGAGTATTTAAATTTAAAAGTAAAGGAAGATACCAACATATGAAGAGTGAAAAGTTTAAGGCTTATTCATTATCAAAAATTATTACTTTAATCCCTAGCGCAAAACAAACGGACTTATGTTTTTTAAAATTTAAATAAATATTGTTAATTTTAAAAGAATAGAAAAATATGAGTGATATATACGAGCATATTTATACTGGGTGTCTACTCTCAAAGTCAAACATAGGCAATCAACATTGAGCATTTGATTTTTAGGTATTTTTCCATTATTTCTATACTATATCAGTAAATATTATTATTACTAGTATCATTTGATGTGCAACAATTTTATCTTTCTATTGATACCACTATCTTTCCTGTTAGTTGAATTGGCGAGTAGGAGTCAGCAAAATCGTTCAATGCAATGTTAGATTCGTACGTTCGAGTTTGAGAACGGACACCCGGTATATATTATTAACTATTTTTTATTATAAGCTTTTTTTTGATTTTATGGGTAGGTGTTAAAAATTTGTAGTGATAAACAATTTTGTTTGATTTATTAAGTACATATTATTTACATGTTATTTACAAAACTTACACATTTACACAAGAAAACCAAGTTTTATTAAGACTTATTTTACAATTTTTGTAATTTTTCTCTTCCTCACTTTGGATTTTTCTTTAATATCTCTATTCAATATTCTAATTTTAAAATACATTTTGCATCGAAAGAAAAGATGCTTGGCCTCTGTACTTAAATTGATAGATTCCGCTAAGTCCATTAGGACTTTTAAATAATTTTTGGTTCCCATTAAAATTGTTAAAAATGAAGAGAAGGTACTGCATCACTTTTCAACTTCCATTTATTTTGCGGTAATTCCAACAGTTTCTCTTTGGAACAGTAATCACTTTCTACAAAATGATTGAACATATTCGTGATGTTTTCACATTAAATTTGTGTTGCTGGTAACACTTTAGAATCCATTGTTCGCAAACATGTTTGTCCCTTGGAAAACTAAAGAAACGGCAATGCGAAACTTTCTTGCTCTTTTTGTTGTTGTTGCTTAAATAACCCATCACTGCACAGTACACTATGGTAACAAATGTTTAATGCAATGTTTTAATTATAATTTATTAAATTTCACGCACATATATCTGCAAACAAAACGAATAACACATTAAACACCTAACCGAAACCTTTAACCGCCGTATTAAACTGCCTACTGCCGTGGAAATTTGTCACGGAGTGACGTCAGGCGTGCGAGAGAGATGGGCTTATCCCATGCGCGTGGGTTTAATCTTAGTAGTAGTAGTATCATGGTGTTTGGCAATAGTTTAACCACTATTACTCTGACAAATGATCGATCGTGGGGGTCCAAGAGCTTGGCCAGCAAGAAGTCCGGATTTAACAGCTTTGGACTTTTTCCTGTAAACCACTTAAAAGTTTGGTTTATGTTGCTCCTGTCCAAACTCGAGAAGGCATTAGCGATCGAATTCATGAAGCATCGGCCACCATTAACCCCAGAACGTTGCATCGTATTCAAGATGCAATTAATGCCGAGTAATGTAAGTACTGCGAAGCTAATGGGGGAAATTTGAAACTGTTTTACAGCAATGTAATGGTTTTTGGAGAAAACTGTAGTCTGTGGCAATTCCACTCCTATTGTTAATATTAATTATTATTAACCGTGTTTTTCTAGTAACCTTATAACTAAAGTATAAGAAACGCAAGTAAGAGGAGGGGAAGAAGCCCCGAATTATGCAGTTTAGTCGTTTTTTGAGCCAAAGAATTGATTGAGAAGTATTTTTGATTATTACATAATTTTTTAATAAAAATGTAACCTTCTCCATTATTTTTCTGTCTAGATTGAATAATACTTATTAGGAAATTTCAATTTTATCACTTCTAAACAGCCTTCTTGTTAAGTACAGTCGTGCTCAAATAAATCTGGGACCATTTTTTATATATCCACTGATTTATTTGAAAATTGATAACTTTGACCTTGTCCATAACAAACAAACATGCGAAACAACTTTGACAACTAAATGAAATCTGTCACTTAATATTGTTCAATTTTCATCCCAACCACAACTAAAATTGTCGCAGTTTGATTTGAACACGACTGTACATTCATTAAACAAAGCTAACAAAGCTAACCAACAAATTGAATTAGTAATTGAATTTTGCTTTAAAATATTCGTAGAGTTTCTGTTGATAATTTTTAGAGTTCTCATGCGTTACAGAAGCTTTAGTGGGAGTTGCAAGACACCCTGTATAATTACATTTGATGTCCATTAATTTGTTGTTACAAAGCGTATTTTAAACATCCCGAAATGATAGGCAATTTCTTGGTTTGATAGACTATTTTTTTATATATATTTCCGTAACATTTTAAATGTGTTTTTAGTTATTTAAACGATGTAACTTGATCTATAGATTTGTTAAATTAGCCTTTTTCCAGAAAACTAGTGCTATAACATTGCGTGTTTTTAAAAATTTTAACAACAAAACACTTTTTTTGAGTGATTATCTCCTCCATCTCCTATTATACCCATTCAACCAGTCATGTATTTTTATAGTGACAAGAAATAAAAATGTTCACAGTATCTTTTACCAGTTGTATCCACCAAATATGTTGTTTTACTAAAGGTGGTATTTCACAAACATCGTTTAAACTGTCATTGTGCATCAGTATGAATGTCGTATTCATTGGATACCAAAGCAAATAAAAACGATATTTGGAAATAGTCCCACAAAATGTATTTCGGGTTAATGCTTCTGCTCGAAAAATGTTTTACTCAAGATTACGCTGCGGCCTAATTCTAGTGCTTAAGCACTGTTGGCACCAGCTTAAACAAGCTAAATAAATATATAAATTTGTTGTTTTTTGGCAATGCCCTTCGACAAACTAACTTTGACAAATTCCCTCGCTTCGACTTGGGAATTTGATCAAGTTAGTTTGTCTTGTAAGATTGACAAAACAAAAAGCTTTTGTAAAACATTTTTACCGGCAAAATAATTTGCTGTTAATACGATATTAATCTATTAAATTTTTGAGATTCATCTAATCAGATTCCAATTATGCGATAATTTTGCACTAGTGCAAATTATCGGTAATTTTCACTAGTGTAAATTGCTTCCTCATCTATTTAGTGACGCGCATGACTGGATTAACGGTAATTCTCTTACTGTCCTGCACCTACTATCCAGCGAAACCACTGCCAAATTAGCGGTGAAAGAAGACCCTGTCAACTTTTGACCCGAAAATTATAGTCTACAAAATAACCTTCTTGTATACCAAATTTATTCTAATTTTGTCTCGTGTACTTCGTGTACTCGACCACATTATCGACAATTTGGCATGCACTAGGGATATTAGATTTTACTAATGATAATATTGATATATAGCAACTAAGGGGTAGAAATAGCACAATTTTAAAACTTTAAATGGCTCTCCTGTAAAATGTTTGTGACTCATATACTCTGGTTCCAAGGTGACATGAAACCAGTACAATTTCATAAAAATATATACAGGGTGAGCAGCTTAACAAAATAAAATTTTGTTTATTTTTGCTTGAACTGGGAAATACATAAAAATACTCATTTGTACAGAGTTCTGGCTTTATCCTTGCTGAAAATGGGAATCAACAAATACAGGATAACTGTTGTACGAGACAAACACGAACAGCGAATGAGTGCATTACGTTAAATAGACCTGGATCGCAAGAATTACTAGCGCGGGCGTGGAGCAGTCAGCGCAGCCGTAGTTCCCTCAGGGACTCCTTCTCAGTAAGTGATCACTCTGATTGGTCGTTTTTTCATCAGGGCTGATCCATGTGGTTTTATGTATTTATTTGTATCGTAGAAATGTTGATTTGATTACCATTTTTCTTTCCATGGCAAAAGTAATTAACAATTTCACATTTTCTTCATCTTTTCCTTGTGTTAACTGTTTATTCCAATCACGGTTTTGTAATCGTTTTTCTTCCTATCTGCGCGTTACAGTCACCCAGTACAATTTTCACATCATAGTTTGGTATATTTTCATATATTGTTTTCAATTCTTCGTAGATTTTTTGTTTGCCCTCATCTTTAGTGTCCTCGGATGGTGCCTGCACGTTACTAATACTGATCTTCATGTACTTTTCGCGGAGTGTTAGGTAGCTTAATCTTTATTTATTCTTTTACAGTTCATAATTGCACTTTTCAGAGTTTCATTTATTACAAAGCCGGTTCCAAATCTATTCTGCTTCCCTTCAACATTTATGAATAAATGTTGGTTTACTTCAATTGTGGGTTGCCCTTTAATGTTTGTTTCCTGTATGCTAATATCGTCACTTTATATGTTAGGAATTCCTTTATTAGCTGCTTTAGTGCTCCCTCTTGTTTTAGACGTCTTACATTCCGGATTGCCCGGTGGAATTCTTTCTTTCTCTGTTTGTCCTGTACATTTGTGCTTCTACCTCTATTTCCTTTTCTTTCGTTCGTTCTAATCCCTAGTTTATTAATTTTTATTAAGATGTTTATTACTTCTACACTTGATTTTACCTTTACTAGTTGTTTAAGTTTTTCTGGGGAGTCATTATTCATTTTAAATAAGTAACCACATTATCTGGTTGTGTGATAGTTATTAAGGTACACGTATGTATTTGATTCATACATATACATATTTGTACCCACATTAGAAAGGGAAACGTCAATTGCAAGGTCAACTTTGGGTAATAAAAGTAACGTCTTTGATTACGGAAAACGGAGCAGAAACGTTTTTTCGAGAAATCAGTATTTATTCGTTGTTGTAAGCTATTGAAGTCAATTTTAATGTATTTCTTTTTGAGTCTACTATTCTGATTTAACATATTACGTAATTATTTTACGTGCAAAATATATTTTATGTTAGAGTTTTTAGTTCTGTTGCGGGTCCTTTATTGTTTTTAAAATTTAGAATTCTGTTCTATGGGAATTTTAATTTTCAAATAAAAGCTGAGGGTCACGCCGTAAATGTAAGTGAACGTAACCTTGCGTTAACGTGCGTGACGTAAGTGAATACTTACTCACGCGTCCATCTCTAGTATCCTCCTTGTGTATAACTAGCGTTTATGGCCGTTGTAGTGTTAAGGCCCACGGCTACGCCTTCGTCTGCAATTTTCACGTCGAGAGCCATAAAGCCTTTCTTCGGCCCTTTGTACATGAATACAGAGCTGGGCAGTACCTAGTTAATTACTTTGCAATTAAATTCCTTTTTACCGATTAGTCTTGGAATTAAATTACTTTTCAAAATACGGTGATTGTAATTAGTAATTGCCATTTTTGTTAAAAGTTACTTGGGAATTACTTTTTGAATGTAATTAAGTACTCCATTCAATTACCCTACTGTGGTAGGTAATTGAAATTACTCGCGGTAATTGAATTACTTTCTGGTAATTCAATTACAAAATTACTGACCTCGATTGGTTATTAAGTCTCGAAAACGGAAAATAAGGTAACGCCTTATTAAGTTACATAGGTACTAAACAAATCACAATACGGCATTCCTATAGCAATATAAGCATACTTTATAAGTTCCTATAACTAGACGGATAACAGCTACTTTGGTGCACGAACAAAGAGATATTTGGTGAAAGTGCCTATGTTTATAGATGGGATGTCCATGTGCGGCTTGTGTAGTGTAGACCATCCAGGATGTAAGACTCTATCTGGCTAATAAATTTTGTGTAAAAAGCAAAAAACTGGCTGCGGTAAGTACAGATTGCAAAGTAAAATACAGTAAATATAGAATTTACCTTTATTCATAACAATTGACAACAACTATCTTCATTACACGATAGTGTTTTATATTAATTACTTATTTATTTTAATTTGCTTGTTTACAACTATGTACTAGGACAGGGCTATCTAAGTGCTACTAAATACACATATACGACAACAGTTTCCGCAGCGGCAACTATGAAATTAGTTTATTTAAAATGTTATCAAAATTTAAACACTCATGAAAAAATGCTGGACGTAATATATGCTGGGACGATATAAAAAAACACAGTGTAGGTATATTTCGTATTAGAGGTATAAACAACAAATAATGTGCCAGTAGAACATAAAGCACTTTATAGCCCTTGGGCTGCAAAGTGACAAACTACGCTCTCAAAACTAGAGTGAAAGTGACTAATTCCGCCTAGTCCTACATAAAATTATTTAAAGAGATTTAGAGAGGGGGTAGCTAAAACGTTTTGTGCTTGTGTGGAATGCATTTTAGCCACTCAAGCAAGTTAAACACTCCGTCTTACCGGAGTTGTAATTAAAACGTTTTTCTTTCGTGACTAATATCCTACATTCCACACTTATACAATAAATAATTATTAAGTGACGGTATCACTGCTCTACTTATATGGGACATTATTGATATCGAACAATTAATAGTATTAGTATTTGTTGTGGGGTGACTGATGTCAAGCAAGTAGGCATTTATAGATGCTTTTTGCCATACCCGTGGACAAGGTCTAGGCATGCAGAGTACCAGGTACCTTAGTCCTACATAGAATTTTGCCGAGACTAAGAAGTTCCTACCCTAGCAAGGGATCTTTTACATACTATACATCTTAATTACACGAGACCCACGGCTTTACATCATTTCCAAATGATGGCATTCTGTAGAGATTGTCATTCGCATCGTTTTATTTTCAAAAACCTCGCCGGGATGGAGAACCTAATATTTGACTCTTAGATCAGTAGCCAGAATGCTTAGCCACTGAGCTATGAAATCCGGCACTCCAACAATTAAAAAGATCGTATTTAGGTCCTAATACATTTTAACGTGATGTAATATGCACCGAGGTTCAAGTTACTCATTACAGTGGTTATTTTTCCCTTAAAACATAATAAAAAAAAATTAATTTGTTTCAAACATATTTCAATGTTAGCCCCGTTTATTATACAGGGTGCTTATTGGCGGACGCAACATGCCAAATCCCATGCTAATTAAAGGACATGCAAATACTGGCTTCCTTAATGATTTTATAGCAAAATACCATTTAGGTTTTTAAAAGACACTACATCATAACCCAGTCTTCATAATTTCATTTTTTGTTATTGTTTAATAGGTATTACAAAAATCTGGTGTGATACACTCACACAACTTCCTTTTACAGTGATCTTATAATTAGTCAAAAATTTCATTTTTAATTTTTAACCATTTGTTAAAAATTTTCAAAAATTACAAATTCTACAAAAACGGTACAAAATCGAGTGTTAGTTGAAGAGACAAATTTTCTCTAGAATTTTAAGGTGAATTCAAAAATGTAATAATATACCGGGTGTTTTATTTAAAATAGGAGTTAATAAAAAAAATAGAAAAAAAAAAACAAAAGAAACCCACTTTAGAAGTATTCAACTGGAAAATCACCTATCTCACATCAATACACATTAAAAATGTAAGAAAAATGTAAAATTAAAAAAAAATCGTTATAGCCGTTTTTGAAAAAATCGAAAAAAACTGAAAAATCACAAGAGTAAACACCTACTTCCGGTTATGCGATTTTCTTCAAAAGCTTGCTGTCTCATCTACATAGTACACAAAACTTATATATGAAGTTTCAATGCCATACCTCTTTTCGTTTTTGAGATATTCTGTTCACAGACAGACAGACACACAGACAGACCCACTGACAGACCAATAAAAAAAAAATATGTTTTTTGGGTTCAGGGGACTCTAAAACGTGAAGATCTGTTGAAAACTCAATTTCGAATTTTTGGGGTGAATCCAATACTTCCTTTATAGTAGTAAAAGGAAGTAAAAATTGCTTACAAGATCTTTAAATATGAAAGAAAAACAGCAAAGCAACCGAGTTATTTATTGTCATATTTTGACAGTAATCTTACGAAATACGCATTTCTATCTGTCTCTTATCTACATGTCTCGTCAGTGGAAAATTTACTTCGATGTTAGGTGCTTGGCTAAATTTCTTTTATTTTTGTATCTAATGTACGAATTCTTATTTCCATCGATTTTTTTCAACTAGCTTTATCAGTCATCTGACAAATTTTAACCGACCCTGATCAAGGCTATGTTGACAATTATTATGGTTTAAGATTTAAAAATTTAACTAATACAGTTTTTAAAGTATTATTGTATTGAACCAACAAAAATGCCGAATTGCAATTTAAAAAACCCAAATGAAGTTTTACTGTAAAATTATTAAAGGGGTAGGGCTTGTAATTGGCATAGGATGTCGCATATTGCGTTCTCCAATTCAGCATCTTGTATAGATGGCATGCCATGACACTAAAACGTACTTCTTACTTTATAACCACAGTTTAAGCGTTTTACATTATGTGAGTATAGTCTTTTTCCAACTAGACACAGAGCAGGCTGTGATTTCTAATGTTTTTGCAGTGTACTAAGCTAACCTCAAATATACCACCAACGTCACTTTTGACAGCTGTTTGAACACTGCAAAAGGTTTTGTAAAATATATCTTCAAAATTCCAAAAAAGCTAACAAAAGAAACTAAGCAAGCGATGCACTATTGCTTTCGTAAGTTTAATGACAATTTTTTTATTTAATAAGAGGACATTGTAGTTCTGAGTTACCTTGCTAACTTCATTTGTAACCAACATCAACACCTGATTTTTAACTACACTCTTACAAAAATGCATGATCATTGCCTGCTCTGAATCATCTTGATAAAAGACTATACAGGGTGGTCCACTTTTTTGTAGCAGGACTTTAATAGTATATAGAAAAACTTATTTCAAGGTAAAAATTTCATATGAACATAGGCCCTGAAACTCTTCGTTTTAAAGATACAGGGCGTTCAAATTTTCGAAAAAATATCATTTTCTTTTTACAGTATCCCAACCAGGTGAGATAATTAAACTAAATTTGGTGTGCAGCTCTATCCTAAATGGAACTACATTCTGTGACAATATCAAGGCCCTCGATCGACCAGTGGCGGAGATGTGGGGTTTTGCGATCAATAAATTTAAAAATTCCCTAGTACGACCCTGTTCAAAATCGAAATTGTTTATTTCTTCAAAAAAAGCGTTTAATTCTTTACAAAAAATGTCTCTTCACATTTCTCTATATCTCCCACGGTTGCGTAGCAATTTTCAATAGTTTGGTCAAATTCATGGTTTTTATTCAAAATAAACTCTAACTAGCTTTGCGGTAGAATATTCACTTTTCTTTACAAAATAAGGAAATGCTAGCCGTTTTTCGTATTTATGCTAATAATGGAAGAAGAAATTAAATAACTTTATTTTCAATGTCCAGTAATAAGTAATAAAGAATGTAACTTATTTAATTAGAATATTCTACCCCAAAACTAGTTCGAGTTTATTTTGAATAAAAAACATGAATTTCACCAAACTATTAAAAATTGCTACACAACCGTGGGAGATACGGGGAAATGTCAAGAGACATTTTTTGTAGAGAATTAAACGCTTTTTTTGAAGAAATAAACAATTTCGATTTTGAACACGGTCGTATTAGTGAATTTTTAAATTTATTGATCGCGAAACCCCACATCTCCGCCACTGGTCGATCGAGGGCCTTGATATTGTCACAGAATGTAGTACCATTTAGGATAGAGCTGCACACCAAATTTAGTTTAATTATCTCACCTGGTTGGAATACTGTAAAAAGAAAATTATATTTTTTCGAAAACTTGAACGCCCTGTATCTTTAAAACGAAGAGTTTTAAGGCCTATGTTCATATGAAATTTTTGCCTTTAAATAAGTTTTTCTGTCTACTATTAAAGTCCTGCTACAAAAAAGTGGACCACCCTGTATATCTTAATTTATAATCACACTAGTAGAATGTTAAACTTTCAAAATGAATCTAATTTTAATTTTTATCAACTACTCTACATTTCAAAGAGAAACTCGGCAGTGACACCCGAACCTGCTAATTCATACTCGTTGTATAATCCATTTAAGAAACTCCCGTGACATTTACAGTGTCAAATGCAAAATTTTGAGTGTAGGTACTTGATAATTACTAAGTATCTACTATTTCAGCTGATTGTACTTAACGGTCAGTAGCGTCAAACTTTTAAGTAAGGTTGTGACAAATGATTTGTTATTTTGCTAAACTTAAATATTAATCGTAGTTTTAGTGAAACAAAGTAAAGGCATAATTTATTAATAACTTTAGTAAGTAATCTTGTATTGTATATGCAACCAAATTAATCAAAATGTACTTCAATAAATCAAATGTCAAAGTGAAAGTAAAAATAAAAAACTTGAAATTTAAATTAAAAATGGTGCCAGCATAAAATGCAAAAATTACTAACACCCTACTAGCGATTTTCATATTAACCAACTGATAGTGACGTTTACGTCACGGGAGTTTCCTGAATGGATTATAGTAAACATGATATGTGTTATGTCATTTTTGTTGATTTCATTAATACATTAATCTAAAACATCTTTTATCACTCGTGTCTTTAAAGGTACAATATTAAATACATTCTTATACATACCACACTAAACGTCTAAAAGACTAAACCGTTGCTGATGCAACCCAAAGTTTCGATTGCCTTTTCCCCATGGTTTGTTGTGGCAGGAGGGTTCTTCGAACATTCGTTAATACTAGTAGATACCATGTTTTCAAAAATTTTCAAAGCAGCAGGATTCTCTGGTCGTCCACCTTTAGTAATCTCAAGAATGTACTTTTCTAGCTGATCGTAATCAATTTCGCCATCTTCATTCATGATTCCCAACTCCTTCAACGAGCAGGCGGTAAAATTGTAGAAATCTTCATCAGGGTCAGGATTGTGCTGTTGATTTAGATTAATTATCTTCTTTCTGTCGAGATTTAGTTCAGTGATACAGAGCTCTTCCCTTTCCTCCAATTCATCTGCATTTAGTACCCTTCCAGTTACGGCTCGAGCATCGATCTGAAAGAAATACAGTCATACCGCTGTAACTATTTGATTATTACATATTTTCTTATTATTAATTGCATTATCGTAAAAATACGTAAATTCAAGATAATTGTTAGTTGTGTTAATTTTATAGCTGTTTAATTAGTTATACCTATCATAAGTAGAAAAACTTTTGGCAGCTAATCTTTTACATTTATTATAAAAAACAATAAATAGTTTAAAAATATATTTCGACTTCCGTCTTCTTTAGCACTTGAAACGATTGATAAATATTGGCATAAAATTAAAGAAATATCAGATACACCTTTAGGCGAATTTAAAAAAGCAGTAGAATATTTTTTAAACTCAAATTATTTCCAATTTAAAAGTAGAATATATAAACAGGAATATGGAGTAGCAATGGGGCAAGCGCTATCTAGCACAATAGCAGATCTTGTAATGCAGGTTATAGAAGAAACCATTTTAAAAAATAATACCGAAATCTTCTTTTATCGAAGATATGTCGATGACATAATTGTTGCAACTGAAAATAATAATATAACTAACATTTATAACATACATCCAAGATTAAATTTCACAATAGAATGAGAGGATAAAAATAATTCTATAAATTTTCTGGATTTAAACTTAATTAGAAATAAAAATAATATAATAGAAACAAACTGGTAGAGAAAAGACATAAAATCTGATAAATATTTAAACTATAATTCAATTACTACTATTAAATATAAAATAAGCTTAATTAATAATTTAATCGATAGAGCAATAAAATTATCTTCAAACAAATTTCATAAACATATAAACAAAATCAAATAGATGTTAATTAATAGTAGTTTGTATACCAAGGCACTGAAGTGTAAAGTTTTATCACGAATGTGGATTTAGTTGGCGAAACCCGTAGGGCCACGGCAAATAAACCACATGAGAGGTAAAAAGGAACTTTAGTGAAGAGGAGTACATTATGTTTTATTTGAAATCGAGAAATCGTGAAATTACAACATTTTGCACAAATACTAAAACTATCGCTAATTATATAACTTTACTACATATTCCTAATTTATCTTTAGCATTAAAAAAAGAACTTAATAAATATAATTGTAAAGTAGTTTTTAAAAATCAAAACACTTTCGGAAAAATATTCTTTAACAACCTTAAAGATAATATAGAAATAAATAATGAATTAAATGTAATATATCAGTTGAGTTGCAGCAATTGTGAAGCTAAATATATTGGACAGACTAAACAACTGCTGAAAAAGAGAATTTCACAACATCAAAATTCGATAAAAGTTAAAACTGAAAAACCTAATCTAGCTAATACTGCTTTGTCCGATCACGCAGTTGAAAATATTACAACTTTGATTTTAAATCTCCAAAAATACTACAAAGAGAAAATAACCTACAAAAACGCCTAATAATGGAAATGATAGAAATTAAAAAAAGTGATTCAGTCAATTATAAAACTGGTATTGAAAAACTTAATGTAATTTAACATAAATTATTCTAAAATTTCAAATAAATATCTTCAGTAATGTTAACAAATGACAACTGTATCAAATGCTAATTTTAGATTAGAGAGAAATTTTCTTATTTGGTCATAAACAACACATATCAAATTGCAGACGCATGAAAATGGCCGCAGCTTAACTAAACTTGCTCTGCCGCTTAAGGAATAATGGATTTTTAGAACAATAGTAAGTTATAAAGAATTTTATTAAATAAAAACTTAAATATAATAGTAACTCTTTCTTTTTCAGATATAATAATGAATGGTACTAATCAGAAATAATAAGATATCCAATTTTAACGTAGCCATTATTTCGCCGAAAATATCGACATATTCGGTATCACAAAAAAAATATTGAACTGCAGTTTAACGATTAATGGGAAATAAATCCTTAACCAGGGGTAGTAAATTAAATATCATCTAATTTAAACTTTTAAGTTACAATGTGAGGTTAAATAACTGAATATTCTTTTTCTATAGGGAAATGTTTATAAAAAAAGCAAACAGGTGCTGCAGAACATAACTAATTTCAACTGCAAATTCCTAACTAGGGGTATCGATTTTATAACAGAGAGAATTAAAAGGAAAAAAACCAAATAAGAGGAATTTGTGCAACTGGCAAATCTCGCATACTAACAAGCAATCGTAAGCTGCAAGTAACAATTTTCAAAATTCATTTCCCAGCAAGAGGTAGTAATAAATCTTCTAATCCTACAACTGAGTAAGTTCTTCAAAAAAAACCCTATATATAACTATAAATTACCAAAACATTTTTCTTTCCTATAGGAATCGAATTAAATAATCAGGAAGAAAAAAAAACGTATAACAGCATAATAATATTTCTGATAAGAACATAACAATTTTTAGAAGTTAACAAGGCATTTTAAAACAAGGAATATTTTGGAACTTGGATTTTTTAACTATAAAGGTATTTATGATAAATAAAAAATATTTTGCCTATTGAGGTGGATGATTTCGTTCACTCACGTATTTACAGAAATTGCGATCATAGCACCTAATTGCGCATTTTAACGTACAGATTTTAAATTGTAAACTGAAGAAGATGGAAGTTGAAATATATTTTTACACTATTTATTGTTTTTTTAATAACTGTAAAGGATTAGCTGCCAAAAGTTTTTCTACTTATGTTATAATTCAAGATCATATTTTTGATATAACTTGGTTTAGAATTTGATGATGTAATGAGATTGTCTATTGTTGAATTCCATTAATCACGCCACTAAAGTGTGGGGCACTACAAAATAATCTCACCACGAATTGTCATTCACAATTAAGCAAGACACTTTTGTTGGAAATTTATTCCCTAAACTTAACATCTGAGGCAGTAGCCTACTACTAACGTTTCTTAGGTTTTATGTATTACAAATATGTATGAAAAATTAATTAAACAGGTCGTGCGCCCAATTGGAATTGAATTGTGTTCAATTCACTTACCTGCCAATACAAACACACAAGAACAAGAATCGCTATAGCAACCTTCATGTTGTTAATTCAAAGTCGAGTCTGGTACTGTACTTACTAGAGAAATCTGCATTTTATTTATAACAAAAAGTACTTACTCCCTGATTACCAGAGCAGGCTAAAGCGCAGATATATTTTAAGTCAATAAAAATTATCATGTTTTTTTTTAAAGCAGCTACTGTTGCCAGCTCCTCTAATGTTGCTAGAATATTTTGTTTCAACCTTGAGAGGATTTGATACGAATTGTTTGTTTTTGGAATCATGCTGGTTTTGCGGTAAATACGCAGAAGGGTAATTACTGTACTTCACTGCGTTATATTAATAATAATAATAATAATAATAAATGTCTTTATTTCTTGCTACTAAAATAAAGTACATAACTAGTAATTACAGAAATAATTGCAGTGTAATAGTTGCAGAAACCCCAAGGCGCAGTTCGGTCTAAAAGACCGCTCTTCCACTGAAACCTTGATATAATTGTGAAGTAATAAAAAATAATCAAAATTCAACACTCGAAATCTACATAAATTCGATGCGGTGGTAAAGTTCACTACAAACCCAGAAGGCAATGTCAATCCTATATACTGTTAATGTTTTTACGTTTCAATAGTTTAAAATAACATTAACTTCCAAAGCCAGGGAAAATAATGAACAACCCGCCAACTTCGAGAAATAAAGTAGGTACACTTACAAAAAAAAATGTATCAGAACTAGACAAGTATTACTAGAGTTCAAGTAATAATAATAAAAATAGTAATAGTAAAAGTAAATATAGATGAGTAGATATACCATCCAAGAAACAGCAGCCTTAAGAACAAATGTTTAATAGATTACGTTAAAAACTGTTGAGTTAAAGTACATTTTTGTACCGATATTTAAGTTTCGATATAGGTAATGACCTCAGTTCAGGCGATAACGAATTAAAGAATTTAGAAATTTGGTAGCTATAACTATTCGGTGTCATGAATTATTGTACTGCACTTCCGTTATTCATATTCAAAATAAATACAATAAAAACGTAGATACCACCCAACCATCATAAACTGATAAAAAACAACAGGATATAGAGATACGCTTTTTAATGTGTTTTAATCTAGGCCGTTTGGCCGAGTCCGGAATTTCGAGACGAGTACGGAAAAGCCACTTTCATACGAGTTTCGTATAAACGGAATAATAAATTTATCCTCTCATCATTATTAATTAGAAAAATACACTTCGCGGTATTTGTACGGTAAAGTAAAAGTAGTACTTTTGCCGTACGAATATCGCAAAGTGTAACTTTCTAATTCATAAATTGTACGGCAAAGCAGCTCTTTCAATGCTAGTGAACGACAAAACTAATTATTTATTAAACAAGTTTGAATGTATTTACAATGTTTGATAATCAGTACTTCATACGAATGAGTGTTAATTTAGTTTTTTTTTAAATAAAATTTATTTAAGTTATGAAATAGAATTAATAGACTGCTTACCTCTAAAGTAAATATTGATTAATAAATATTAATAATATAAACATTGATAAAATAGAATATGTATGTAACTATTTTATGCAAAGGGACATCTTAATATAATGTTTAGTCGTTTCGGTTCCTATTAGAAGTTGATATCAGCAACTCATTTAAAAAATGCTAAAACATTGTAAAATTGTTAAACCTAGAATTGCTTATAGTCCGGCAGCCACCGGGTAAAACCCAACAATTTCGTATAAAGTTTTTTTCAAAACGAATTTGGGGTCTAAGGGTCTCCTAGTTTTGATATCCAAGTGATGACAAAGCGTCATCCTTGAGCAACTCCAGATACGGGGATAAATAAGTAGGTGAAATATCACTCTTTTTAAATTATTTGCAAATTTTACGTAAATAAACGAGTTTTTTTACAAATGGTTTGCTCATAATAAGGTTTATATAAAATTAAAAAAAAATTAAATATACGGTGTTCCAAAAGTACAGCTAGCGAATGAGTACTGGTTTTGCCATTTTGCGATGAGATTTCTGTGTCAAAAATTGTCAACAATAAACTGGGTTAGTGTAGCATTATTTCCTTTAATAATTCCAGTTAAATTTACATTTTTAACCACCTCAAAAGCGGCAGTCTTTTTGAACCTTAACAGCTCATCATACGTGCATGATATTTTAAATTGGTTCAAAATATTCACTAGTTCTTTTGAAAATCTAAACTTAACGCCTGCACATATTTGAAGATTTGTAAATGTATTATATAAAGTCGATGAGACGATACTCCCAATTAAAAGTGCCGGTGGAGCTTTGTCCAATTTAGGTGATAGCGATTCGCAAAATTTTAATAGTTTTACTGCAATCCGCTAACACTGTTTCGTGTTTTACATGTAACTTATATTTCTCTTTATTCCTCTTTACATCAGCAACTTTGCGTTTTATTTCTTTTATCTACTCCTACTGTATAATGACCATTAATTATGGTTCATAATTCACAGTTTGCAGCCAATCATAAAATTCTATTTTCATTATTCAATAGTTTGCAAGTTGCAACCAATCAGAAAATTCAATTTTCATTATTCAATAGGTTGTAGCCAATCACAGAATTCATTCTTATTATTCAATGACTTTTGAAGTTAACAGCTGTCAAAATTCGGAAATATGAACACAAGTCTCCTATTGCAAAGGAGTAGATAAAATATCGTATTATATTCGCGATTATGGCCATTATTCACTCAGATGACTTGCGCCACGCGCCTTCGGCTTGTGGCGCAAATGTCATCTTCGTGAATAATGGCTGTCATAATCGCTCATATAATAATATACTATTATTATTTTGGCAATTGCAGTCTCAATATCATCAGCGTCATCCTCAACACGACTTTATTCTTAAGGTCGCCGCGACTTTGCTAGGGAATATTATTATATTTGCATATCCTGAGACAGCAAGTACTATCAGTTCATCAAACTGTCTCTTGCGGGTTTTTCATTAAATTACCGCGAGTAAGTTTATGTCCTCCGCGATCCGAGTATACATTGTTTATATCTATAGAATTCCAAATTCTTTCTTTATCGGTCAATATTTCTTTTACTGTTTCTTCGTAAGGAATATCTTCTTTCTCGGTATCCTGACTAGACTGTCGTTTTGCTGAAAGCACAGCGTTTTGACCCATGAATTTATTACGACAGTCCATATGGTATCTGGCATCTACGGCAGGTAGGTCTGCCACACAGCTAGCTAATCTTAATCTAATTTCAGCAGCCCAGGTATCGTTTCTTTCCACGCACGTTTGCAAAATGGCTTCCTTGTTTGAAATTTTCTTTACCTTGTATTCTAAAGCTAGGAATTGAAAGGACGGTCGCAATCGATGAGGGTTCTTTTTATTCTTTTCCACTTCGCATTTTTGTCCACAATATAGGCAGTCATTTTTAAAATTGAAATTTGGCACTTCTGATCGCCTCTGCATTTCGTTGTTGAAGTTCCCGCTTTGGTAACAGCATTTCCTGTCGATAAACATCTCTTCAAGGTCTTCAAACTTTTGATCTTCATACACTTTACTGCACTTTATAAGTTTTTATGAGCCGGGCACCAGCAATGGAAAGTTTTTAGCTTTTTTTCACAAGCAAATTTAACGTAAAAAAAACACTTGTATCCACTCATATTTAATTAGAAGTTACACTATACTTGAATCTGAAAAAGAAATCGCTATTAGAGATCGTATTACCATGATGCAGGAATATTTATGCTTGGTTTCTACCTTCTCCAACTTTTGGGGGTCTGTTTGTTGTTTCAGCCAAAAACATTTTGGGACACTCTGTACCTGCCATGTAGCTTCGTTTTTAAACACGTACGTTGTTATTTTTAGCTAAATTTTGAACTGGAACACCAAATATTCTCATATCAGAAATTCAGTAATACTATTAAAACTTTATAACACAGATTTTTTAAACACCCTGTATATGGCTGAAACTTGTAAAATCAATAAATTCAATAAGTGAAAGCACAATTAACCATACAATAATAAAGTAGTATTCAAGTATAAAGCCAAAAACGTACAATCATCTTATTGTTTTGAAACACCCTGTGTATCTCAAGTTGCTCAAAGATGCCAGCTTATCATCAGTCGGATATGGTAAATAGACATATAAATCTACGAGAATCCGTTTAAAAAAAACTTAATACGAAAATTTTCACTTCAGGGAAATAACACGGTTCCGCTGCCGGACTATATTAATAAATAAATAAATAAGCAGTTCTTAGTACACAATAGTCAAGTATAGGAAAATTCAATATAAAAATAATATATTTATAGTATCAAATTAAATTAATCACTCGTAAATAATAGGTGGCCATTAGAGAATTAAAACTAATGCAAAAATAGCAAACAACAAATTACATCTAACAAGTAGCAGCTTTCCTTTCTCACTCATTCCTCCCAATCGAGGTTGCACGCTTTGCTTGGCGTTGTGCAACATTTCTTGTGAGAGAGCTCTTAATTTTTTCCTGATGTCCTGCTGTCAATAACAGTCAATAAAACGTTTTGAGTTTCTATTTTGGAAGTGAAGAAAATCATACACCCCTAATTCTAATATAACGGTTTAGTATTTTTGAGAATATATAACATATGAAGATGAACAAATTAAAACGAAATCAAGATTGGCTTTGAAAAAATTAAGTCATGTGCTGTATCACTTCTGATGTTTATAATTTAATTATGACAGTTATTATAATAGTAGGTGTCAAGTTGTTCAAATTGTCAAATTTTAAATTACAAATTTTTAATCAAGAACAAAAGGTTTTTATAATAAAAATGAGTGATGTAGCAGATGTAACATTGTTTAAGTGTTGGTTTTTATGTTAAATTTCAAATAAAATCTTGACATGACAGTCGGTGACAGTTATGCAATGGTTTAGGTTGCGTATGTGTATTTCATTCTAGAATATCAATATGATGTAATTTAATAATCGACATATGTATCAATTTTCAAAGGCAAGCTTGATTTCATTTTCGTTTGCTCACATGTTAGACAAAACAAATGTTCGGCGAACATAGTATTAGTAACTGAGGTTAAACCGCAGTTCATTTCAACATAGACCTTTGTAATATTACAAAATATCATTTAATAACTAAGTAATAACTTCACTGGTGAATTAAAAACTAAAGTTATAAAAAATCGTTCAATGAATTTTGAAAAACCAGACCACCGTTATATAGAGGGAGCAATGTAAAAACACAGTTTTTTAAATTATTTTGGTTACATAGAATCAATAATTACGCATAAAGTTACTATAATTCATCACAAAATAGTAATTTTTATTAAATGGACCGTTCATCATTATAATAGTGATGATAGTCTTCTCCATAAATATTGCGACTTTTGGAAAATATACCCATAAATTGGTTTCCATCTAAATTTGCGTGTTTGTTACTCCCCTACAGTGGCAGAAACTGAAAATTCTGTAAATATTCAACAGTAATTACATAGGTGGTGATAATTGTTTGATAATTTTAACTAGATTCACGAATCTTAATAGCAACAAATATGAGTGCTAATCTAGTTAAAATTATTAAAAAAATTATTACCACGAATGTAATTCGGCGTGATTATTTTGTGAAAAACAGTCAATAGTAATATAACAAGGGCAAGACATACTTACCCGTAATTTTGCACACTCCAAGGGTCGAGTGCTGGTTGCAATGAAAACTGTCCCGAGGGTTGCCCGGGGGCAGTTTTCTAAGGGCAACCAGCACGATGACTCTTGGCACGGGCAAATTATATGCAAGTGTGTTGGCCGCGTTTATATTTTGGAGATTATTACGCGAAACCCGTATACGAATTATGATTTAAAATTGATCTAACAATGCCAAAAAACTCAAATTGCGTGTTTCTTGCATTTCTATTTCTTATTATGACACCATGCACAGAGTCGACAATCATCCCTAGGGTGCTTATCGCTTGGTAAGCAGCCCACGGGCGCTTATCAGGTAATCAGCTCGGGATCGGTCGATTTTCAAAAAATGCATGGTTTTTGATTGGCTGACATCAGTCATGTTACAATTGTGTGTAATAATCGCTGTAATCAGTTACTAGCAAATAGTCAGTGTAATTTTGATGCTATTGGTCGATTTAAAATTTTTTCTCATTACTATTGGCTGATAGGACTGTTTAAAAAATAATCAGTTATAATATCACAAGAGCATCGAAAATAATCGATTATTTTCCGAGTAACGAGACGTAATCTGCGAAAAACCACGAGAGCGTAGCTCGAGTGGTATTTTAAGGATTACGTCGAGTTACGAGAGAAAAATAATCATTATTTTCGATTGCTCGAGTGGTATTCGTTACGATTATATAATGCATAGACCGATAATAATAAATTATTTTATTTCTTAGGTTGGCACTGTTTGTGTTAGTGGCACTGTTTATGGTGGTGGCACTGTAAGTCTATGTCAAATTCGACGTTATCAGGTTAGGTTTTGCGTCACTTTGTGTCAAAACTGACGCAAAACCTAACCTGCTAACCCCGAATTTGCAATAGACAGTTATTACATCATGGCTCTAGATTATTATTATCAATTATTTTTGCTTTGTTGGACCCACCGAAACACCGAAGTGATTATACCACGTCGTCAAGGGTATATCCGTTTATCTATACCTTGTAACTAAGTAAAATTCTCAATTATTATTGGCCAAATTTTTAATGAGTTGTATAATCCACTTTATACTTTATACTCACCAAACCATAGTGATGCCCACATGGTAGCAACTATTATTAGCAGCTTCAAAGACATTCTAGACATGCCGTTTAAGTTGGTATAACCTCGATTTCAGTTTCGCAATGCATTTATTTTAAAGTGGCTGCCACGCCACGTAACTGTGTTACTCTAACGAGATTATAATAAAGCACACGTGACCACGTAGTATAGTCGTCACATTTAACAGTGTTAGCAAATTAACTAAATCTAACAAGTAACAGTTTCATATTATAGAAAGCTGCTCACCCGAATCAATTCAAAAGTAGTTAACTTATCTCTGAAGAGAACTGTTGTTGATGCAAAAGGAAGAAAGTGTTATCACCTACAAAATTAACACAGCCTGAGAAATGTATGAAAGAGTTTTATGGATGAAGCATTATTGCATAGCATTCGAAACAGTGATACTGGATCATTGATTCTGTATAAATCAAACAAGTAGAGACACTCACTGTCGGTTCCTTTGTTATCAAAATACCGATTTGGATGACCGATATGTGTGTTGGGAAAAATTGCGTTTTACTGTAATCAACTACAGGAGCCCTTGTTGCGTTGTGCTGAGGTTCAAGGGTAGTTCCCAGGTTGGGTCTTTAAAATTAATTATGGAACTAGTTCAGTAGGCTTCAGTGTCAAAACGAAAGGTAGATGATTGAAAAGAGTTGAGAAGATTTAATGTAGAATTACTTGCTGATGAATAAGCTCAAGATCTATATTCTATTGTGAAACGGACTAGATATTCACCGTCGAAGGCCAATCCTATTTAATAGCAATAAGTTACATTTCCATGTTAATTTTTGATCGAACACCATAACGAGGATTTCCATAGAATTTTCAAAAATTATTAGCCGATCTTCTAATTTTAGCGTTGGAGTTTGTATTGTAAGGTATGTTGTAAAAACTGCCCTTCAAGACCAAATCCCGACGAACCAGCCCAATTATTAACTTGGTCTAAGGTTAGTTGAAATTTTATTTGAATTTAAATTTTTTTTCCTTTGCAGTATAGGATAAGATCGTCTTCATATAAAATTGTTTTAGTAGGGAAGTCCACTGATTTGCAAATATTGTTTACTACTACCAGAATAAAGCCATACTTAAAGTGGAATCCTGCTAAATGCCATTTTATAAATTGCTTTTGTTATATACGCCATTAACTCGGACTAGAAATGTTGGTTTTTCATATACACTAATAGTTTTCCATCGATATTCCAGTACTTTAATAACTGAATAATTCCGTGTGCCCGTGTTTAGGCTAATTCCTACCAAATTCTAACCATTAGCGACGTCCATTTCGTTCCAGATGCCACATTAGCCAACGGGTAACAATTCTTTCAAGTAGTTTACACATTGTATTTGTTAATAAGATTCTCCTATGAAAGTTAGGGTCGAGTGTATTTTGACCAGTTCTATGAATAGGCATAACAGTCGATTTTGTCCGGATTTCAGGGAAGTCTGATTCGTCCAGATAGAGTTGTATAGTGTGTAAATAAAAATGCAGATCGGTTTCACATATTTTTTTAATTTAATCAGAACCCTGACTGGACCTGGATTACAATATTTAAAAGAATGCAATGCTAAAGAAGTAAAAGATATGGCATTAGGATTAGGTACCAGCAACCGATCGTAATTTTGCGTGTTTTAAAAATTTAAAAACACGTTGCTACTGACAACGTGCCTAATGAAATATTTTAAACACGTTACTATTGGCGACGTAAACTAATGAAAACATGTTATTAAACAGTCGTTCTACAAACTTAAAACTGCCATTAAATGGCAATTTTATACAATGTTGTAGATAAAGATATTTTGTTTGATTCCCTTTCCTTAATTTGTTATTTATTTGAGAATCAGTTGGGCCCTGTTTATTTTTTGATCGTGAAATACTTTCTGACTGAGAAAAACTGTAGTGACCGCTGTTCTGGTTGAGAGAAAGAAGCGAGCTCCCTTGTGTTCTTTCGTGCGTTGGAACTAATTGTGCTGATACGAATGTATTATTAAGAGGAACAGATAATATTACACCAGAAAATATTTTGAGAGATGTCCTTGCTTTCAACAGTTAAAGCAAATAGTGTTAGATTGAAGAAATATACGGTAGGTATTCTGTTTCTTCGAAGTTAATAATTAGAAAAGACATATTGGCGTATTGGCTTTGTTTACCATTACACAGTGCACCGGAGATTTGAAACGCAGTAAGAAAATAATGTATGGCAAGAATTGCTCAAATTTTATTGACATTATTTACTAGGGCACAGAACACGAACCTTATAGATGCTCTGCAACATAGTAAAGTAAACAATGAACCGCATGTCGTGTCAAATTAAATGGTCAATGTTTACTTCGATTGAGAGCTATATATTGCTATAGATATACATCAAAATGGGATGGCAATATTTATAAAAAAGCAATAACAATGTTGGACATAGTAAAGAGATCATGAACCATTCCAGTTAGTAAATATTTTTTCGTTGATCAACTATTTATGAGTTTCATGAATTTGTAGAAAATTATTTTTTAATAACCCCCATCAATGAATTATTTTATATTTTATTTCAGTATAGATGATCAAATACAGCATGTGAAAAACTAAAGTGTAAGACTTTTCCTAGTAAATACAATTATATTTTCTCTAATTTAGTAAGATACGATAACAGGAAAAAAATTTTATTAAATCATGTGTTAATCGGCTATTAATAATCTTAACAATCAATGCGCTCGCTGGCTCTCATGCTTTAAAATGTTTCAATTATTAATCGCTCTCGTTAACACACCCAATAACTATTAATATTTTCTCATATACGATATCACAATATTTATTTATGTCGGTCTCACCCTGAGCAGATAGTGATTAAGTAAAATCAACGAAAAGTTCTTCATGACTCGTATGAGTATTGGTGGCTAAACTAGACTTCAAGAACAAAGTAGAGATTACAAATTAATACACAATGAACTTACTAGTAGAAAACTAGATAATTACAAAGTAAGAATATTAGCTGTCGCTAATCAGATGTTAGAACAACAAATTAAAGTTGAAGAAAAATATATGAAGGTTGATTCAGAGCAAGTTCAGATGATAAAGGGAAATTAGATTGGTTAGAGTCTTAGAAGAGAATGGGTATATACAGAAGAAGATGAGCTAACCACATTACCAGTGTGGAGGACGAGGTAGAAAAACTAAAACAAGGGGGGTGAAAGACAATATACACAAAACAATTACTACTGTGGTAGATCAAAATATTGAGGTTAAAGCACAAATCTTAAATTTAGAGGAAGAGATGAAGAAATTAAGAAATTATAATAATGTAAGGATACCTCAGGTTCTATACAGTTTAAGTAAAAAAAGAATAAACAAAATTGTATGTGAATGAAAATAAAAGAAAAGTGTATGTTCAATTATTATATTATTACCAAACAGAATTAAGAATAACAAGCAAACCGCGCGCTACGCGCTGCGAGTCTTGAATCGGCGCGCACGTGATATAGGATATGCGAAAGGTCAAGCTCCGAGACGAGCGCTAAGATAAGAAAAACAAAACCTAAACAAATATAAACATCTGTGAAGCCGGAACGTGAGATTATATTTTGTGCCACAGACACACATTAAGGAAAATTATATTATAGATAGTGCATAGTAAACAACAGTGGTGTAATTTCCA
The DNA here is from genome assembly GCA_940337035.1 of Agriotes lineatus. Taxonomy (NCBI): domain Eukaryota; kingdom Metazoa; phylum Arthropoda; class Insecta; order Coleoptera; family Elateridae; genus Agriotes; species Agriotes lineatus. The sequence continues at coordinate 30,576 of CALNHX010010575.1, forward strand.
AGATTTAAAAACATTTTGCTATATTATTATTAAAGTGAAGAGAAGCAACTGGTATTTAAAGGGTTACCTAATTCACGGTATGATCACGAAAAGTATACCATACAACACTATTATCAATTTCCCAAATTTTTTGTCAATTTAAGCAACTAATCATTATAAACGCGTTAACAATTCATTTTGGTCCAAACAAAAAATGCATTTACCAAATTTGGAATTAACTTGGTTGGAGGTAAGTTTGTTGTCAAAATGGACCATGCATCTTTAATTCACACCATGAAAATAATATCTAACAATAACAAAATAAATGAATGCACATAGTTATTAGTTATTACAAGAATATGATTTTGAAAGTAAATACATACAATGTATGAAAAACGAGATAAAATAAAATTTTAATCAATATAAATATTTTATAGCAAGAACAGGTAATTTTTTCATTGATATATTTACATGATCAATAAAACACAAAAAATAAGATAATTAAAATGCAAAATACAAACAAATGATAATAATTGTAAAAATTATGCTATTAAGGTCACGAACAATAAACCAAGATTAATAGTACAATGTTTTCATCTTAAATTTAGACATTAGAATGAAGAAAAGTCTGGTGCATGCTCAGAGAAAATTATTATTGTAAAAATAATTATAATGTATTAAATGTCGTATATATGTTGCTTGGACAAATATCGGAATCATGTAAATCAAAATCTTGTTAGAAGCATTAAAGTTAATAGTCCATTTCCAATGATGTTAAAAGATAAGAAATTTTGTTAACACTAAGTATGACAACAATGCATATTTATGGTGACCTTTTATGAAGAAAAAAAAATAAAATGGAAGTAATCATTCAAAATTCATGTCAAATTTTGACTGCCAGTTGTGCCATCAGATTTATTCCAGACTGTAATTTCATTTGAGTTTGATTGGCTTTAATCAGAATATGTATTTGTATTTTGTACCGTGGAATACGCCGTATATGAATATGTAGACATGATATGGGTTTTAGTAAGCTGTCATGGGCATTTTAATGAAGCTGCAATGGTATATGCCATTCGTTTTCCCAACAGAAGACCCGTTTATTTTTTGCGAGTAGTTGGTAGAAGCCCATAGAAGAAATCCTTTGCTTATAAGCAATGTGTTACAAGAAATGGCACCATTAACTGTCACAACGAACACTTTTGGGTCCATAACAATCTTCACAAAAAAAAAACTACCAGATACGTTTTTCAGTAAATGTATGGACAGGAATACTTGGAGACAGGCTGATTGGTCCTTTTATACTTCCTTAAAGGCAAAATGCAAAAAATTATATAGTATTTCTGAATGATAGCCTTCCGGGCCTACTGGAAGATATTCCTCTTGCACTCCAGCGCGATATGTAGGATGTAGGTGCAGCTCGATGATGCACCATCACATTAAGCAGCTGGTGTTTGGCAATAGTTTAACCACTATTACTCTGACAAATGAATCGATCGTGGGGGTCCAAGAGCTTGGCCAGCAAGGAGTCCGGATTTAACAGCTTTGGACTTTTTCCTGTGAACCACTTAAAAGTTTGGTTTATGTTGCTCCTGTCCAAACTCGAGAAGGCATTACCAATCGAATTCATGAAACAGCGGCCACCATTAACCCCAGAACGTTGCATCGTATTCAAGATGCAATTAATGTGAGTAATGTAAGTACTGCGAAGCTAATGGGGGAACTTTGAAAATGTTTTACAGCAATGTAATGGTTTTTGGAGAAAACTGTAAAGTCTGTGGCAATTCCACTCCTATTGTTAATATGAATTACTATTAACCGTCTTTTTCTAGTAACCTTATAACTAAGACTATTCAACACTTATAACATATAAGCCAAATCACATTGCAGACATTTGCTTTTTTTCAACCAATAACAGCCGTATATCACTGAATATTGGGCACCATGCAAAATATTCACAAAACAATGTACGTACTCAAAAAATAAAATAGCCTTGTTGCGAAGTATCGCTTAGCAACGATGTTCTGTCCTTAGTGATATCGCTAGGTTACGTAATACTAAACCCCAACAAACTGTGTGGCTTGTTTTAAAAATTTAAAATGCTGTGTTTTGGAAGTATCCGCTGAATTTAATTGAGAATGAATATATAATTATTTAATTGTTGGATTATTTTTTCAATAAAGTTAATCGTTATGTATTAATATGTATAAATAGTCGTCCCAAATACCACTCCAAGTGGATATATTTTTTTAAAATATTTTGCCATTTCCATAGAAATTATTGCAAATTTCACTCAACAAAATCACATTTAAATGTCACTCGCCTTCGGCTCGTGGACATTTTTGATGTGACTTTGTATCGTGAAATTTAAACGCAAATAATTTACATGGAAACGACAAAATATTTGTCAAAAATATATCCACTGCTTGTGGTATTACCCTTGATTATACAATTCATTATAAATTTGGCCAATAGTAATTGAGAATTTTACTTAGTTACAAGGTATAGATAAACGGATATACCCTTGACGACGTGGTATAATCACTTCGGTGTTTCGGTGGGTCCAATAAAGCAAAAATAATGGATAATAATAATCTAGAGCCATGGTGTAATAACTGTCTATTGCAAATTCCAGGTTAGCAGGTTAGGTTTTGCGTCAGTTTTGACACAAACTGACGCAAAACCTAACCTGATAACGTCGAATTTAACATAGACTTACAGTGCCACCAACATAAACAGTGCCACTAACACAAACAGTGCCAACCTAAGAAATAAAATAATTTATTATTATCGGTCTATTCATTATATAATCGTAACGAATACCACTCGAGCAATCGAAAATAATGATTATTTTTCACTCGTAACTCGACGTAATCCTTAAAATACCACTCGAGCTGCGCTCTCGTGGTTTTTTCGCAGATTACGTCTCGTTACTCGGAAAATAATCGATTATTTTCGATGCTCTTGTGATATTATAACTGAATATAAATAAGAAACGCAAGTAAGGGGAGGGGAAGAAGCCCCGAATTATGCAGTTTAGTCGTTTTTTGAGCCAAAGAATTGATTGAGAAGTATTTTTGATTATTACATAATTTTTTAATAAAAATGTTACCTTCTCCATTATTTTTCTGTCTAGATTGAATAATACTTATTAGGAAATTTCAATTTATCACTTCTAAACAGCCTTCTTGTTAAGTACAGTCGTGCTCAAATAAATCTGGGACCATTTTTTTATATATCCACTGATTTATTTGAAAATTGATAACTTTGACCTTGTCCATAACAAACAAATATGCGAAACAACTTTGACAACTAAATGAAATCTGTCACTTGATATTGTTCAATTTGCAACCCAACCACAACTAAAATTGTCCCAGTTTTATTTGAACACGACTGTACATTCATTAAACAAAGCTAACCTAACAGTGTCGTCAAATTGAATTTTGTTTTAAATATTCGTAGAGTTTCTGTTTATAATTTTAGAGTTCTCATGCGTTACAGAAGCTTTAGTGGGAGTTGCAAGACACCCTGTATATTTACATTTGATGTCCATTAATTTGTTGTTACAAACCGTATTTTAAACATCCCGAAATGATAGGCAATTTCTTGGTTTGATAGACTATTTTTTTATATATAGTTCCGTAACATTTTAAATGTGTTTTTAGTTATTTAAACGATGTAACTTGATCTACAGATTTGTTAAATTAGCCTTTTTCCAGAAAATTAGTGCTATAACATTGCGTATTTTTAAAAATGTTAACAACAAACAATTTTTTGAGTGATTATTTCCTCCATCTCCTATTATCCAATCGAATGCTATAATTTTTCAACATTCAACCAGCCATGTATTTTTATAGTGACAAGAAATAAAAATGTTCACAGTATCTTTACGCTGCGGCCTAATTCTAGTGCTTAAGCACTGTTGGCACCAGCTTAAACAAGCTAAATAAATATATAAATTTGTTGTTTTTTGGCAATGCCCCTCGACAAACTAACTTTGACAAATTCCCTCGCTTCGACTTGGGAATTTGATCAAGTTAGTTTGTCTTGTAAGATTGACAAAACAAAAAACTTTTGTAAAACATTTTTACCGGCAAAATAATTTGTTCTTAATACGATATTAATCTATTAAATTTTTGAGATTCATCTAATCAGATTCCAATTATGCGATAATTTTGCACTAGTGCAAATTATCGGTAATTTTCACTAGTGTAAATTGCTTCCTCATCTAATTAGTGACGCGCATGAATGGATTAACGGTATTCCTACTGTCCTGCACCTACTATCCAGCGAAACCACTGCCAAATTAGCGGTGAAAGAAGACCCTGTCAACTTTTGACCGGAAAATTATAGTCTACAAAATAACCTTCTTGTATACCAAATTTATTCTAATTTTGTCTCGTGTACTTCGTGTACTCGACCACATTATCGACAATTTGGCATGCACTAGGGATATTAAATTTTACTACTGATAATATTGATATATAGCAACTAAGGGGTAGAAATAGCACAATTTTAAAACTTTAAATGGCTCTCCTGTAAAATGTTTGTGACTCAATATACTCTGGTTCCAAGGTGACATGAAACCAGTACAATTTCATAAAAATATATACAGGGTGAGCACCTTAACAAAATAAAATTTTGTTTATTTTTGCTTGAACTGGGAAATGCATAAAAATACTGATTTGTACAGAGTGGTGGCTTTATCCTTGCTGAAAATGAGAATCAACAAATACAGGATAATTGTTGTACGAGACAAACACGAACAGCGAATAAGTGCATTACGTTAAATAGACCTGGATCGCAAGAATTACTACCGCGGGCGTGGAGCAGTCAGCGCAGCCGTAGTTCCCTCAGGGACTCCTTCTCAGTAAGTGATCACTCTGATTGGTCGTTTTTTCATCAGGGCTGATCTATGTGGTTTTATGTATTTATTTGTATCGTAGAAATGTTGATTTGATTACCATTTTTCTTTCCATGGCAAAAGTAATTAACAATTTCACATTTTCTTCATCTTTTCCTTGTGTTAACTGTTTATTCCAATCACGGGTTTGTAATCGTTTTTCTTTCCTATCTGCGCGTTACAGTCTCCCAGTACAATTTTCACATCATAGTTTGGTATATTTTCATATATTGTTTTCAATTATTCTTCGTAGGTTTTTTGTTTGCCCTCATCTTTAGTGTCCTCGGATGGTGCCTGCACGTTACTAATACTGATCTTCATGTACTTTTCGCGGGGTGTTAGGTAGCTTAATCTTTATTTATTCTTTTACAGTTCATAATTGCACTTTTCAGAGTTTCATTTATTACAAAGCCGGTTCCAAATCTATTCTGTTTCCCTCCAACATTTATGAATAAATGTTGGTTTACTTCAATTGTGGGTTGCCCTTTAATGTTTGTTTCCTGTATGCTAATATCATCACTTTATATGTTAGGAATTCCTTTATTAGCTGCTTTAGTGCTCCCTCTTGTTTTAGACGTCTTACATTCCGGATTGCCCGGTGGAATTCTTTCTTTCTCTGTTTGTCCTGTACATTTGTGCTTCTACCTCTATTTCCTTTTCTTTCGTTCGTTCTAATCCCTAGTTTATTAATTTTTATTAAGATGTTTATTACTTCTACACTTGATTTTACCTTTACTAGTTGTTTAAGTTTTTCTGGGGAGTCATTATTCATTTTAAATAAGTAACCATATTATCTGGTTGTGTGCTAGTTATTAAGGTACACGTATGTATTTGATTCATACATATACATATTTGTACCCATATTAGAAAGGGAAACGTCAATTCCAAGGTCAACTTCGGGTAATAAAAGTAACGTCTTTGATTACGGAAAACGGTGCAGAAACGTTTTTTCGAGAAATCAGTATTTATTCGTTGTTGTAAGCTATTGAAGTCAATTTTCATGTATTTCTTTTTGAGTCTACTATTCTGATTTAACATATTACGTAATTATTTTACGTGCAAAATATATTTTATGTTAGAGTTTTTAGTTCTGTTGCGGGTTCTTTATTGTTTTTAAAATTTAGAATTCTGTTCTATGGGACTTCTATGGGACTTTTAATTTTCAAATAAAAGCTGAGGGTCACGCCGTAAATGTAAGTGAACGTAACCTTGCGTGAACGTGCGTGACGTAAGTGAATACTCACTCACGCGCCCATCTCTAGTATCCTCCTTGTGTATAACTAGCGTTTATGGCCGTTGTAGTGTTAAGGCCCACGGCTACGCCTTGGTCTGCAATTTTCACGTCGCGAGCCATAAAGCCTTTCTTCGGCCCTTTGTACATGTATACAGAGCTGGGCAGTAACTAATTACTTTGCAATTAAATTCCGTTTTACCGATTAGTCTTGGAATTGAATTACTTTTCAAAATACGGTGATTGTAATTAGTAATTCCCATTTTTGTTAAAAGTTAATTGGGAATTACTTTTTGAATGTAATTAAGTACTCCATTCAATTACCCTACTGTGGTAGGTAATTGAAATTACTCGAGGTAATTGAATTACTTTCTGGTAATTCAATTACAAAATTACTGACCTCGATTGGTTATTAAGTCTCGAAAACGGAAAATAAGGTAACGCCTTATTAAGTTACATACTAAACAAATCACAATAAAGCATTCCTATAGCAATATAAGCATACTTTATAAGTTCCTATAACTAGTCGGATAACAGCTAGTTTTGTGCACGAACAAAGAGATATTTGGTGAAAGTGCCTATGTTTATAGATGGGATGTCCATGTGCGGCTTGTGTAGTGTAGACCATCCAGGATGTAAGACTCTATCTGGCTAATAAATTTTGTGTAAAAAGCAAAAAAAATGGCTGCGGTAAGTACAGATTGCAAAGTAAAATACAGTAAATATAGAATTTATCTTTATTCATAACAATTGACAACAACTATCTTCATTACACGATAGTTTTTATATTAATTACTTATTTATTTTAATTTGCTTGTTTACAACTATGTACTAGGACAGGGCTATCTAAGTGCTACTAAATACACATATACGACAACAGTTTCCGCAGCGGCAAGTATGAAATTAGTTTATTTAAAATGTTATCAAAATGTTAAACACTCATGAAAAAATGCTGGACGTAATATGTGCTGGGACGATATAAAAAAACACAGTGTAGGTATATTTCGTATTAGAGGTATAAACAACAAATAATGTGCCAGTAGAACATAAAGCACTTTATTAGCCCTTGGGCTGCAAAGTGACAAACTACGCTCTCAAAACTAGGGTGAGAGTGACTAATTCCGCCTAGTCCTACATAAAATTATTTAAAGAGATTTAGAGAGGGGGTAGCTAAAACGTTTTCTGCTTGTGTGGAATGCATTTTAGCCACTCAAGAAAGTTAAACACTCCGGCTTACCGGCGTTGTAGTTAAAAAGTTTTTCTTTCGTGACTAATATCCTACATTCCACACTTATACAATAAATAATTATTAAGTGACGGTATCACTGTTCTACTTATATGGGACATTATTGATATCGAACAATTAATAGTATTAGTATTTGTTGTGGGGTGACTGATGTCAAGCAAGTAGGCATTTATAGATGCTTTTTGCCATACCCGTGGACAAGGTCTAGGCATGCAGAGTACCAGGTACCTTAGTCCTACATAGAATTTTGCCGAGACTAAAAAGTTCCAACCCCTAGCAAGGGATCTTTACATACTACACATCTTAATTACACGGGACCCACGGCTTTACATCATTTCCAAATGATGGCATTCTGTAGAGGTTGTCATCCGCATCGTTATATTTTCAAAAACCTCGCCGGGATGGAGAACCTAATATTTGACTCTTAGATCAGTAGCCAGAATGCTCAGCCACGGAGCTATAAAATCCGGCACTCCAACAATTAAAAAGATCGTATTTAGGTCCTAATACATTTTAACGTGATGTAATATGCACCGAGGTTCAAGTTACTCATTACAGTGGTTATTTTTCCTTAAAACATAATAAAAAAAAAAATTAATTTGTTTCAAACATGTTTCAATGTTAGCCCCGTTCATTATACAGGGTGCTTATTGGTGGACGCAACATGCCAAAATCTCATGCTAATTAAAGGACATGCAAATACTGGCTTCCTTAATGATTTTATAGCAAAATACCATTTAGGTTTTTAAAAGAAACTACATCATAACCAGTCTTCATAATTTTTTTTTTATTGTTTAATAGGTATTACAAAAATTGCTTACAAGATTTTTAAATATGAAAGAAAAACAGCAAAGCAACCGAGTTATTTATTGTCATATTTTTGACAGTAATCTTACGAAATACGCATTTCTATCTGTCTCTTATCTACATGTCTCGTCAGTGGAAAAATTTACTTCGATGTTAGGTGCTTGGCTAAATTTCTTTAATTTTTGTATCTAATGTACGAATTTATATTTCCATCGATTTTTCTCAACTAGCTTTATCAGTCATCTGACAAATTTTAACAGACCCTGATCAAG
>CALNHX010010576.1:0-39012 GCA_940337035.1 Agriotes lineatus
CTTGGGACCTTTTGATTTTCTTCTTAATAAAGTAGAAATATTTGAAAAAAAAAAATTTAATCAAAATCTCTTTGTACTACACAAATTCCGAGAAAAATACCGTGTAAAAAATAATGTGTTCACGAAAAACAGTATTTCTCAATTTTCTAAAAACTAGGTTTAATGGATTTATGTGGTTTCTAAAATAACTGATTCATTTGAAATAATTGCCTTGTTTAAATTTAACTGTCTCGTTTTCAGAAGCTTCTTCCACGTTTGCAATTTCTTCCTTATGATTCTGCTTTGGAATCAAACTATGCTCAATCAGTCATTTGCTTTGGGGATGATGACTTTACCACCTCACCAAGCAGTTCCTCATCGCTATCGCAAGTTAAATCTATCTCATCAGGAGAGCACTCAATGATTGTAACATCATCGTCAAAGCTTTCATTCTCAGAATTAGTCACTTGGTGGAACCACAACCCACTACCCGGAGTGTTCTTCCTACTGATTTCATTGAACAGTTCTGTATTCACCAGTACACCATTGACAAAGCTGAGGGTGTCTAGATCGTGGTTTTCTTGGGGAAAGTATGGCCCCACGAAGATCTTGTCCCAGTAATTGTGTACGCAATAAATTCCAAAGCCAGAGTGAGGGTAATTCTTCTGCAACTCCTCGGACTTTAGCACAATTGTTAGTTTTTCAGTCTGCGCCAACTTTACAGCCTTCAAGACGTCATCGTACTTGATGGTGTAACTGCTTCGCAACAGAGAAAGGTAGGCAAACCTTAAATTCATGTAGATGACTCTCCATTTAAACGCCACTGAAGCACTGGGAATGGAGGCCCACAATACCTGTTGGATATTACACCCATCATTATTAGCGCTTATAAGCTTCGTGGGCTTTAAGCACCGTCTGCTGTAGTATATGATTTTCTTGTTATTTTGCAGGTTTTCATGCACCTCTGCTACCGTACTGGCGTCTAGCACTCCTGTGTCACTGGCAGCCTCTGGAAGTCGTTCGTTGTTGTCATTCTCTTCCAAATCAATTACAGGAAGCTGTTCGTCTTCAGAATCCTGTATGCTGTAATAATCATTTTCTTCAATACAGACAATTTTATCTACATAATTTTCTTCTGTATCTTCTGAACTGATATATTTCTTTTGGTTGTATTCAATGACTTCTTCTGCGTCAATACTTATATTACTTTCTTCAACCTCAGTTTCTGTATTAGTATTGTGATTGTTCTTAAAGATACTTTCAAAACTGTTACACATCTGTACTACCTCCATTCCAATCCTCGGGTTTAGTAGCTTCTTCTTTAATAAGTATATTTTGTTCACCTTTTGGCTTGCTTTCTACTATCTCTATGTCGGTAGGCTTACTATTAATCGATGCAGGTAGATCTGTTTTGGTTTGGACATCGTGCTCTGACAGTAAGTTTTTTGACTGAGAATCAGCATTAGCAGGCACAAAATTCTTGTATTTTTCAAGCTTCTCCAGCACATCTTGGTACGACCATCCTGTCTGCTCGAATAGCTTCTTAATAGGGTCGTCTGAGTCGTCCATTTTCAAAATATCTGTAAATTTGAAATTGTTTTACTCTTAGTAATTTTGTGTTATTAATACAGTATAAATCAGTTACAACACACTTACCGAAACACATTTGAAATTAATAAGTTACAACTAACTTTATGTTATAAAAAATTTAAAAGTTAAAAATAACCTGTTATATTTGCTTAAAGAATTTTGACAAACTTTTGACATCTATACAGTCAATACAAATATAATAAACTTCATTTTCAAATACGTTAGAAAGACCACACCAAATAGATTTGTTAACGTAAGCAAAGAAACTTTACTAGAATGTGAATAGTCAATCTACTTTCACTAGTGAATGTGTATTATGGAATTATAGAAAATAGCTATAGTGACATAAATTACTGGGTACCGCTTGTGTGAGTTCTCAATTTAGCTCATGTGAGCAAAAACTTATTCAAGTGATGAAGTTGTGATGACAATTGGCAGCAGACAACAATTTCATATGCACTTGCTTCACAAAATTAGACAATTATACGCAAAAGGGTACGTTTTGTTTTAACAAACAGGATTTATTATGTAAATTTTAATGGTAATCTAATAGAGATTGTGCTAAAATAACCAAAATGGTTAAGCTGGTTTTCCTGATCAGCTATAGAAAAGGTATTCACTCTAATGAGTAAATGTGGAAGTCTGATAAATAAAAGATGCTTTGTCTATTTGAAGTAAATAGTGCATTGATTGTACACTCTTCCTAGTTGGAGTAACTAAATTTTGCATTAATTATCACTGTAACATTATAATATAAAGGGTGTCCCACAAATATACCGACATATGGGTGGTAGGGGACATCAAAACAAACCTTTTTTGCTTTATAAACATATGTCCAAGAACGCTTCGTTTTCGAGATACAGGGTGTTAAAATTTGTAGAAAAAAAACGCTTCAGCCAATTTTAATGAAATTTTCACAGTTTGTTAGCAACTTTATGCGTAATCTTTTGAAACTGTTACAGTTGATACAGTAATTCCAGGGGCGTGCTCACGGGGCAACAAGTTCGTGTTTCTGCATACAAAAATAACACCCAGTATCTTGCTTCGTTTTTGAGGAAAAAATTTTAACCATTCTTTTTACAAATTTTAACACTCTGTATCTCGAAAATGAAGCGTTTTTGGACATATGCTTACAAAGCAAAAAATGTTTGCTTTGATGTCCCCTACCACCCTAAAAGTTTGTCCGTATATTAATGGAACACCCTGTATAAAAAACATTTACAGCCGTATGCATAGTCGTTCGTCAGCGGCTCGCCGTAGTTTCTTTATGAATAGTACGTTGGCGGCACTGTACGTCTATGTCAAATTCGAGGTTAGCAGATTAGATTCTGTGTCAATTTCTGTCAAAACTGACTGCTTATACAGAACTTGGATTAGATTTATGTAAATCAAGTATTTGACAGCAGAAGTTAGGAAAAAACTCCGCGTGGTCTCATGATGGACGTATTCTTATTAAACACAACGATGCTATCAAAACGGTTAACTGTGCTAATGATATCGACAATTTATAGTCTCATAGTCGCTATTTTATGTATATAGCTTATTGTTACTACCTGAGAAACTGTTTATTGTGTTTATTTTGATAAGTACACATAATCTTGGTATTAATTTGCAACACAAGCCCCAAGTTGCTTTGTTTAGATGTACATTTAATTTTAAGAATAATTGCAGATGTTTTTCTTTTTATGTGGTCTAATTGTTGAAATTGGTGCTAATTTATCTATTTTTTTTTCTTTGGGGAGACGAGTACCACACATGATACTTCTTGCTGTAATTTGTGTTCGTTTTTATTTTTGTCATTTTTTGTTGTTGATTGTAAATGACTAGAACCCTAGAGTGCGCACATTTAAATGTTCGTTCACTAATGAATAATTTTGCAGGTTTCACAGATCATTTATTAGAAAATTCTTACGATATACTGGCTGTTACCGAAACCTGGCTATCTAATGACATTCCTGACAATGCTGTATTGATAGAAGGCTACACGATAGTAAGAAATGATAGACCGACCCGGGCAGGTGGTGTTGCCTTTTATATAAAAACATTTCTTACTTATAGCATAATTGAAACAAATAAAGAAATTGAGCAGCTTTGGGTAAGTGTTCTTTTAAATAGCCGTAGGTATGCATTTGGAGTAGTTTACAACCCTTCAAGAAATAACTACATAAATTTTATTAATGCCTTAGAAATAAGCGTCTCTGAAATATTACCGATAACTGATGAATTTTTTTATTTTGGGGACTTCAACATTGATTTTTTGAATACGGAAGGTTCTGCTACAGCCTATATCTCAGATTTTCTTGACACTTTCGGTCTCACGCAAGTAATAAAGGAGCCAACACGGGTTACGCGAACAACATCTACGCTTATAGATTATATTATAACTTTAAATGAAAACGTTATTAAAAATTCTTCTGTTGTTTGGGTCCATGAGATGTTTGATCATTTGCTTGTGCGCTGTATTATAAATGTATTACTTTCAAAACCGCCACCCATGTTTCGCACTTACAGATGTTTCAAACATTTCAATTATCATCAATTTGATTCAGATTTAAGGTCTATACCTTGGAATAATATTTATGATTGTAATAATATAGACGATAAAGTTAATTTGTTCAACGACAATCTTTTAACGCTGTTAAATATACATGCACCTATGATTACGTCTAAAATAAGCAAACCGATGCTCCATGGCTAACAGCTACTGTAAAAAATATGATGCGCACGCGTGCCGTTATAAAAGAACAAAAAACCCTGATCATTTCACTTATTATAAACAGTTAAGAAATCAAGTAGTAGCGGCAGTACGGCGTGAAAAAAAAGTTATTATGAATCACAATTCAAATCAAATCCCAAATCGTTTTGGAAAAATCTCAGAAAGGTAAATATATCAAAAAAATCAGTCACTCCTGAATTGCCTTCTAATCTTCTAGATTGCAATAAGTTAAACAATTACTTTATAGATATGGCACCAAATTTAAATGTAAATAACGACAACTTAATTGAATTTTACAGAAACAATATCAAAGATACAGTCTCTAGCTATCTAAGCTTTGAAATGGTGGATGAAATAGAAATATTAAAAATTATTAGTGCTATAAAATCGAATGCTGTTGGTGTTGATGGCTTGAATGCACATATCATTAAATTGTGTGTTGCGTTTCTTCTGCCAATCATAACGCACCTTGTCAATTTCTGCCTAATCAACTCGGTTTTCCCGAAATACTGGAAACATGCCCTCGTTGTACCTTTACCAAAAATTAATAATCCAAAAGATGCTAAAGATCTAAGGCCAATAAGCATCTTACCTACGCTATCTAAGGTAATTGAAAGAGTCATGAAGAGACAGTTGCGAGTGCATGTCACCAAAAATAGTGTAATACCAGTTACTCAGTCCGGCTTTAAAGAAGGCCACAGCTGCACCACTGCACTGTTAAACATAACAGACGATTTAATCATGGAAACTGATCGTGGGAACTTGTCAATACTTGTACTGTTAGATTATTCCAAAGCGTTTGATACGATCAATCGAGAAATCTTAATATCAATGTGTCATTATATAGGATTAAGTCCACCTGCAATAAATCTATTATCCAGTTACATGTCTGATCGATGTCAAGCTGTGATAGTAAATGGTATTACATCATCATTTCGAAAAACCGAAACAGGCGTTCCGCAGGGAGCCATTTTAGCACCGCTCTTGTTCAATATTTACATAAGTACATTTCCTACAGTTTTGCATTCGTGTAAAAGCCATTTTTATGCGGACGATTCGCAAATTTATCTGTCTTTTGAGCCTGATCAGATATTGCTTGAGTGTGAGCTGATAAACAGGGATTTGCAACGGCTATTCGACATTTCTAGGCAACACTCTCTTCAGCTTAATGCTAATAAATCCACGGTGATGTTATTTGGCAAACGGAAAGATGTTGGTAATGCCATAAATTTTATAGATGTAAAAATAGAAGGTAATCGAGTACCTCTTGCCGAGTCTGCGAGAAATCTGGGACTTGTGCTTGACGGAGCTTTTCGCTTCAAGAAACATGTGTCACAGTGTTTGCAAAGTGCTTACACTAATCTAAGACTAATTTTTCATAATCGACATGTTCTGAGTCAAAAAATTAGAATAACACTTTGTAATAGTATGGTTCTATCTAAAGTAGATTTTTGCGATTCGGTATATGGTCCATGTTTAGACACACAAGATATTTACAGAATACAAAAGCTCCAGAATGCATGTCTGCGATAAATTTTTGGTATAAGAAAATATGAAAGAATTTCATACAACTTAAAGGAAATCAAATGGTTAAATATGTGTAACAGACGCTTTCTCCATGCTGCCTGTCTTTATCATAAAATTTTCCTTTTTAAATCACCTCCATATTTATATAACAAAATAACTTTTCGTACCGATGTTCACAACTTAAATTTGAGGTCTAGAGGTAATGTCACTATTCCTTTGCATAATTCTGAATTAGGTAAACGGAGTTTTTCATATCGAATTGCCAAATTATACAACGACTTGCCTTTAGACTCAAACAACGCTCTTTGCCACGGTTTCGGTACAGCTAAAATCGATGCTACTCGGAAATCAAAATGGTCAGTAGTACATATTTACTTGTTAGTGACTAGTCATTTATGTAGTTATGATTTATTGTTATTGTTATTGTTTTTTTTTACACTAGGGTTAGGTGTCAGAGCAGTCCACAACTTTCGTTGTGTACTGAACCTCGCCCTAAAAATATACAAACATTGTTTTTTTAATTTTATATATTTTTTTAACAAATAAAGGCAATTTATTATTATTATTATTATTACTATTAAAAAGGATGTTATACTACTGTCTATTGGAAACTTACATTCGAATGCCGACCATGCCCACATCACAGACTTGCTAAAGCTGAAAACGCATACAACTGTTTGTTAGACTGCAATTTAATTATCAGTGACTCAAAAACTCAAATACTTCTGTGTATTAACGAGCATATTACAAACAATTATTTTTACTTCCTTTTACAATAAATGCTTAAAATTAAAAATCAAAATTTGACTAATTATAAGATCTTTGTAAAAGAAAGTTGTGTGCGTGTATCACACCGAATTTTTTTATTAAAAATTAAATAAAATCAAGTCTAAACCCATATGCAACTGTTTTTCTAAAAGTTGAAAAATTTTAAGATGGCTGTCCATTATAATTTTTAAAAATATTATTAGTTTTCTAGCCCACGGCATAGGTGGTCTTATTCTTAAGTTTTGTATTTGTCAAACCGAATTGTAAATAAAAAAGCTACAGATCATAAAGACATTTATATATTTTTATGGCATCAAGAAACAAAACTGCTTCGCTCAATTACAGATAGAGTCCCTGTATATAGGTTACTATATACAGGATCTCTAATTATAGATTACATTATAATAAAACAAAAAACTAAACTAAAAACTCATTATACAAGAGACCATCTATATCAGCCTTCAAGGTAGCTGTAGAAGAAGCCCTTGGGAGAATAGAAACTAACAAACAACAAAAACACCACAACTTAATACGGAACTCAGAGCTTGAGAAGCAAAAAAGTCCTAAACAGAACCTGTATAAAAAATGTATTGGATCAAAAGTACAAGAAGATAGAAACAATTATAGAAAATAACTTACAAAATTCAAAATGATGTATTAGAAGAGAAGAATGAAGATGGTAAGAAAAGTGCTTAGAGATAGAAATGTATTTAGTAGGAACAAGATCGGCTGAGGCAAGGAAATTTATAAAGAATTTAAGACACGACGTCGACATAAGACCAACCTACCTCTAGTTAGTGTAAATGTTTGGGAGAAGCAACAAGAAGAAGCTAACAAACCACAAACAAGAATACATAATCAATCCCTGGTCCCGTACCAAATCGAAGGACAACCAGTTAATATGATTCAAGAACTAGTACAGAAAGCAGTTATTGCTATGAAAAATAGAAAAGCATGTGGACCGGAAGGGATACCAGCTAAACTGGTAAAATAAGGATAAAAAAATAACGCATGTTAACTAGCCTCTTAGAGAGTTAATACATTAATGGAGAATCCATTCCAGACGATTGG
The DNA here is from genome assembly GCA_940337035.1 of Agriotes lineatus. Lineage (NCBI taxonomy): Eukaryota > Metazoa > Arthropoda > Insecta > Coleoptera > Elateridae > Agriotes > Agriotes lineatus. The sequence goes on from CALNHX010010576.1 coordinate 7,652, forward strand.
GAAGATGCTTGGATCACCCCAATCTATAAAAAAGGGTCGAGGAATAAATGGGACAATTATAGATGTATGCAGGTATAACTAACTAAGTACTAGGTTATATGGTAAAATCCTAAAGTATATGGTGGAAGAGAAATAAGGTCCCTTCGAGATCGAACAGCAAAATGGATTTAGGGCAAGGCACAACAACATAACGCAAATAATTGAAAAAAGCTAGGAACAGGTAGGAAATTCCATTTACTAGTCGACCTAACAAAAGCCTATGGCAATGTACCCATCAAGAAATTGTGACAGACTCTGGAAGAGACAGCAGTAAATAGTGCAATTATTCAGGCCATAAAAAACTGCACAAAAACTCAACGTCACTCACACCCGTATGCATAGTCGTTCGCCAGCGGCTCGCCGCAGTTTCGTTATGAATAGTGTGTTGGTGGCACTGTACGCCTATGTCAAATTCGTGGTTAGCAGGTTAGATTTTGTGTCACTTTCTGTCAAAATTGACGGAAAACCTAACCTGAAAACCTCGAATTTGACATAGACGTACAGTGCCACTAACATACTATTCATAACGAAACTCCGACGAGTCGCCGGCGATCCGCTGGCGAACAACTATGCATACGGGTGTTAATATTTTTTTATGACAGTGGTTTATTAAACTGACAGGTTTATTTGTGTTGAAAACTATTTTTAGTATGAATAGTAAATTAAAACAAAGAGTAGTTATAGATTTTTTGGAAAAAGAAGGTTGTTCTGCCTCTGAAACATTAGAAACGTGCACAGATGGGTGAGCAAATTTACTACTGGTGAAACCGATATTTTTGATAAACCACTCTTAGGAAGACTGGTTACTGTCGGAACTGATGAAACAAAATTGCACATTGATGCAATGATTTATGAAGATCGACGTGTGACTGTTTGAGAAATTATTATTAGTGCATTGGGATTGGGACATAATGTTTTGGAGAAGATTATAATTGATCTTGATTATTCTAAGATGTGGGCTCGGTAGGTTCCTCGCCAGTTAATCGAAGTACTAAAGGAAAAAGAATGGAGATTTGTGCTGATTTCGTAAACACCTTCAAAGAACGAGGACCATCTTTTTTGATAATGTTGTAGCTAGGGATGAAAAATGGGTGTCTACATATGATCCAGAAACCAAAAATCAGTCAAAAGAATGACGTCACACGTCATCACGACACCAAAAAAATGTAAAGTGCAAACTACTTTGAAGAAAATGATGGCAACCGTATTCTGGGACCGTCAGGTGTTATTTTTATTGATTTTCTCGAACCAGGGCCACAATAGCCAGCAATATATAGTGACCTTAAAAAAGCTTAAAGAAACCCTTAGAAAAAAAGGCATCAGAAAAATTTAGATAGCATTGTCTTACACCATGATAATGCAAGGCCCCATACTGCATTTGCTACTCAAGAGGCGATCCAGAAACTGGGATGGTCAATTATGCCACATCCAGCATTTAGTCCTGATTTAGCTCCATCGGAGTTTCATTTGTTTGGGTCAATGAAAAACGTATGCAAGGAATTAAATTCAAATCAATGAAGGAGGTAGATAGAACAAGCTATAAAACAATGGGTAAAGAACACGAATGCATCTTTTCTACAAAGTGGATTTGCAGGACGCATTTCAAGGTGGTGCACATGTTTAGAAAGAGAAGGGGATTATGTTGAAAAATAATGTTTTGTAGTTCAAAGTTTGAATAAATATTATACGAGATTTCTTTTAGATATTTTTTAATTTAATTGTATTACAGGCCAACAGGCATTACTTACGTTACAAGCCTCTTATATACCTTAACAATGCCCTTTATTACATAGGTCTAATCGTTATTTACACTACATTTTGCAGACGACTAAGTCGTAATTGCTTAGAAGAAAGACGATTTGGAATATATGAGTAGGAAATTACTGGAGATTAAAAGTTGACTACACTTGGTGTTAGCTAACGCGACGTCAAAGTGAACAAAAACGAATCAAATCTCAAATGCTTATGGTAACTAATACATTAGTAAACAAAATTTGATGCGATTTTGTTCACTTTGACGCGACGTTAGCTAACACCAGACTTAACATTGCTTTCTGCAACCGGCCCTTAATATTTATGTATTGGAGCACCATTTCAGGACCTGACACTCAATGATGGGCAACTAATTGAAGCTTGTGAAGAATTTATGTACCTGGGAACAAAAATAACACATATGGAGAGAACGGAGAAAGGAATTGAAAGCCAAATTTCGAAAAAAGGGTAACTGGATGTGTAAATTCGGTATTCTAAAACAGAAGAATCTTTAAAGAGAAGAAAAACAATTGTATCATGCAATCTTCAGAAGTATAACACTCTATAGTTGCAAAGCATGGCAAATCAATCAAAACAGATTACGATCATTTCTGGTGACGATCTACGGATATATCACATCTAGACAGCGTTAGAAACAAAAAAATCAGAGAAGTAATGGGTATCAATATATCAATATCGGAGGATATACAACAACAACAACTGCGCTGATATGGCCATGTTCAAAAGATGAGCGACGAGAGGATACCCAAACAAGTACCTACTGCAGTAATACCAATGAAACATAGAAAAAATCAGACACCTAGGGTGTCCTGACTGAGTGGTATCCAAAAACCCGTGAATGGAACAACAAAGTAGATGGCAGAGAGGAACGGTAGGGATAGAAAAACACTATGAAACGGACATAATATAGAAGCTACAGGCTGCTGGTGGGCATGTTTCCGTCGTTACATTTCTTTTGTGTCAGCATTCTGCAAGTGAAGCAGACAGGTACAGCATAGATTAATTTGTGTATAAGGATGTCATTTACTACAGTAGTCCTCGAAAAGTTGACGAAAACAGTCGTATTAACAGTGATTCAGCATTTTATATTTGTTATAACCAAGAGTTGTGACCGAAGTTAAGGCTAGTAGTTGGTTTCATTAATGAAGGAATTTTATGCGACTTTCTACTTGTAGGAATGAATTTGTTTTTAATACAGAAATTATTAGGGCGTGAAGAGACTACTCAAACAAATTGATTTTATAAAACTAGTTACTTGAACCATCCAAAACTATTACAGCATTCTATTGTGGAATGCAGAATAGCAAAACAAAATCAAAACTTACCGCGCTACGTTCTTTTCAATTGTTTCGAGAGATATGCCACGCTCAACTTGTACGTTTTGGAAGGACGCCCATCCACGTGACTATGCAGCAATAAAATAGGTGACCAAACCTGATTTTAACAAAAGTTTAATAACTATTTGAAATGTGTATATTGTGTGCTGCACGTCCTACATACAACCCAAAACTAGCAGTAGCACGAGTGCACACAAGATATGTTTAATTTTTCAATAATTACCGTAGCACGCTATCACAGCTTATTACAGCGTTATTAGTAAATCAAATATGGCCGCTACTTTGCGCTGTGGCTAATGTCCCGCCGCAGGACTCAAGTCCAATACGTACCAACCGACGTCATGATGTGGTGTAGTAAAAGGCGCTCGCGCTACTCTGGGGTCTTTTATTCCATCCCGACTCGGGATCCAGTGGGGACTAACTTGTTTTTGCCAGTTTCGCCTATTTCAAGGTTGTACGCTAGAAGTTGGTAGAAAATTTAATTCGTATAGGCTTGTGTAAAATTTTATTAAAGGTTATGAAAATGTAAAGTTCAATAAATATTACAAACGTGATGCAAACCTTATTTCTTCAAATTACAATAAAGCCAATCAAAGCTGAAATCATATATTATATTGTTACCTGAAATATTCATGCATTTTCGGAGGATAACAATTCAGACCAAAGGGTAAAAATATATGACAAATACGCGTATATTCATAAAAGAAAAATCTGGTGTGATACACGAACACAACTTCCTTTAACAGTGATCTTATAATTAGCCAAAAATATGATTTTGAATTTTTAAGCATTTGTGAAAATTTTTCAAAAATTGCAAATTCTACAAAAACCCTAGAAAATAGAGCGTTAGTTCAAGGGACAAATTTTCTCTAAAATTTTAAAGTGAATTAAAAAATGTAATAATATACCGGGTGTTCTATTTAAAATAGTAGTTAATAAAAAAATAGAAAAAACAGAAAAATGCATTTTAGAGGTATGCAACTGGAAAATCACATATCTCATAACAATACACATTAAAAATGTAATAAAACTGTAAAGTTAAAAAAAATCGTTGAAAAAATCTAAAAAAAATGAAAAATTACGAGGATAAACACCATACTTCCGGTTATGCGATTTTTTTTAAAAGCTTGCTGTCGCATCTAGATAGTACACAAAACGTATATATAAAGTTTTAAAGCCATATCTCTTTTCGTTTTTGAGATATTCTGTTCACAGGCAGACACACAGACACACAGACACACACACACAAACAAACACACACACACACATACACACAGAGAAAGAGACAGACTGACAGACAGACCAATGACAAAAACATTCAGAGGACTCTAAAACGTGAAGATCTGCTGAAAACTCAATTTCGAATTGTTAGGGCAAATCCAATACATCTTTTATTGTAAAAGGAAGTAAAAATACACAATTCACAGTTATACAGTAGGCTAAATATGTCATTTTAACCTAAAAGTTTCTGACAATATGTCATTTTAACCTAAAAACTACTGGAAATATGTCATTTTGACCTAAAAATTACGGACTTTGTCACAATGAAGCTGTCATTCATTAAGTTGCAAAAATGTGTATTTTTCTGGCCGTGAAACAAATAGCGTACATAACCCGCTCGAAAGTGTATCGTACGCTCGTATTTTAAGTCACTCGGCTCCGCTACGCTTCGCCTCGTTTCTCAAATATACTCGCACGATATATGCCACTTTTGCAGTTTGTTATGTAATATACTTTATCTACTCCAGTGTGATAAGTACCTCATTACGTCACTCATTTGACACATTTGCGTTAGGTAATGAAGGTCATTATACGACTCAATTATGCAGTGTTTTCATTACTACTAAAATATTTTTGAAAATGAAAGATCCGATATTTCTCTTAATGCACTTTTCTCAACTTTAAGCAGTTGTAGATAAAATTTTGTACAATACATGTGTGATAATGCATCATTAATATACGTGTGTGTAAGTTACAAACGAGTGCGTAGCGATGCTCTTATCTCACTTGTATAGTAAATGACGAATATCAGCCGCTCGTCAGCGGCAGATAAAGTTATTATCTCCGCTAACGAGATAAAGTAATTTTTTTCGGATTTTTTTCACAACTTTGTAAATAATTTGTTATAAATATTTGAAGACTAAATACTATATGTTATTCAGAGCAAAAGTATCTTTATGTGGCTCGGCTGTACATATCTGCCTCACTAGCTCGCCAAATGAACTGTCCAGCCACGCCACATAAAGTATGACTTTTGCTCGTAATAACGTAATATACTATTATTCATTAAGCCTATTTATTCATTTGTCAGCATAAAAACTCCATGCTTTATCTATCATTTCTAGTTACAAGAGGGAAATCAGGTAAATATAGTCATGTGGGCATGTATGAAGAATGACATCAAGTTTGCAAGTCTGCTGAATTTGCACTCGTTGGCAGGACGCTTTGCGACTTTTTACAAAGTGCGACTTAGTCTAAAAATTGACAGCAAAAGAAAAGAGTGATTTTGAGCTAAATTCAATTGTTTATGAATAGCAAATGATGCTAATAAAGTTATTTTCGTAAAGACTCCCTCTTCGTTCAAGTAATTGTTGATTTTATACAGTAAAAACTACTGAATTAATTCTGAATGTCATCAAATAACAACTTAATTTGAATGTAACTGTCAACTGTATTCAAGTCAAGACAACTCATTATTTAAAAAACATGAAAACTTTTGATTAATATTATTCAATGCAAATTGGCCTTGACAGTGAAGCGAAAACTATTTTATTTTCAGGTAAACTACCCTTTCTGTTCATGATACGGAACAAATTTTACGAAGAAAAATTTTTCAGAATGATAAATTATGGCACTATACAAAATTTCAAGAAGATCTACCTACTTAAATTAAACCGCTAAAATTCTATTTATTAAAAATGACGGTTTGATCTAAATAGGTAGAATTTCCGGAACTTTTGCATAGAGCCATAATTTTTCATTCTGAACCACTTTTCGTAGTAAAATTTTGCCGTATTATAAACAAAAAGCGTATTTTACCTGGAAAGAAAATACAATTTATTTTGTTTAATCTAAAAATAACGGTTTAATCTAAGGAGGTTGATCTTCCTGAAATTTTGTATGGTGCCATAATTTATCATTCTGAACAACTTTTTTTGGTAAATTTTTGCCGTATCACGAACAAAAAGGGTAGTTGACCTGAAAAGAATATAGTTTTTGCTTCACTGTCAAGGCAGACTTGTTTTTTCAAAAACTGAAAATATTCTTAAAATTCTCTTCAGATCAAGCAGAACCTAATCCCACAATTTTAAAATAAAATTAAAAAATGTTTAGCCCATCTCACCTCTTGTAACATCAATCCTGGGACACATTGTATATATATATATATATAAATATAAGATTAGAGCCTTTTGGTCGTTATATCTTATATAATTATGCTTATTTATAAAGGCTAGAATAAAACGTGTGTTGTTTCCTGAAACCAATGTAATAAACTGTTTATAAATATGTTTTGATCGTCACCGTAAGAATATACATATACAGTGTCGGCCAAAAAGTCGTCATAATATGGGAAAACAATTTTTTTTTATTTTTCAAACAAATTTTTACGTCATTAGTTTCTGCTTGTCTAAAACTTTATTTAGCTCCTATCATATATACTGAGTGATTTTTACTTATTTAGAAAATGGAGTTTTTCGAAATTGCCAAAATCCGAAATGGGCTATTTTTCGGAAATAAAGAGTAAGATTTCAATGAGATTTTTTTAGTGTGTTAGTTTTAGCTAACTGAACAATCTCAACGCTAGAAAACCTCAATTTTTTTTCAAATTTAGCTATAAATTTATTTTAAATTTTTTTAAATATTTTAAAATTTCTCATATGTACCAAGACTTAATATTAAAGTTCACATTTTTTTATGTGAACACTTTAAAGATTTATAATTGAGAAAAACAATATAAAATTTTAATTACTTCCTTAGATTTTTATTATTTACTGCAATGAGGAGATTTTTTAAATGCAATTTACATATTCTAAAAAATCTCTTTGTATTATAGGACAATAAACATTATTATTATTATTATTATTATTTAGTCACTGTAAATGAACATTTACAGAATTTTTTTTACAGTAATTCATTAACAGTGCTAGATTAGAGTTTCTTGAAGGCATTTAAATAGATATCAAATAGAATTGAAAAATATTTCTTCTAAAAAGCGCCTTGCGTAAAAAACGTAAAAATTATGCAAACATACTACTTTTCGGTAAGTAATAAAAAATGTAAAGAACTAATTAACATTTTATATTACTTTTTCCAATGATAAATTTCTAAAGTGTTCACATATAAAAATTTGAATTTTAGTATTAGGTCTTGGTATGTGAAATTTTGAAAAATATTTAAAAAATTGAAAAATTTATTTTTAGCTAAAGCTGAAAAAAATTAGGGGTTTTCTGTCCTTGAGATTATTCAGTTAACTAAAATAACGCACTCTAAGAAAATCTTATTGAAATCGTAGTTAATTTCGGAAAAGTAGCACTTTTCGGATTTTGGCAATTTTGAAAAACTCCATTTTCTAAATAAGTAAAAATCACTCGGTATATATGATAGGAGCTAAATAAGTTTTTAGACAAGCACAAATTATTGACGTAAAAAGTTTTTTTGAAAAATCAAAAATAAAAAAAATCCCATATTATGCCGACTTTTTGGCCGACACTGTATATATATATTTATGTCAAGAAAATAACTTACTACTTACAACTAATTACTGGGGACAGTGCAAACAAAAATACAAGGTATTTATAAATAGTTGTGGTCGTATGTGGCTTGCTCGTGCTGCTATACTGGAAAATGTTAATTATTTTGATAAGTGAACTGTTACATTCATATAGATCTTCTTCATAGATAATATAACCCCATAAAGGTAGAATGAAATCTCGTTAATTAGAGACAGAAGCAAAGCATCAGCGCCGCCTGGTGATGAGGAAGATCTTTTAGCGGAAAATGTAAAATACTCTCCTTTACAATGATTTTATTTTAATTCAAAATATCACAGCTAATGCAAATGGTAAAGCGCTTAATATCGATAATTGTTTGTAAACATTATTATGAACACTTACAAAAGCGATATAAAAAAATATTAATTATTAGGCAGGTCAGCAGATGTAATTAGCAAAAAAATATAAAGAATAAAATGCTCTTATACAATATATTAACTGCAAAATGCAAAATGTATTTAATAATATTTCATTGTACAAATATTTACATGAATAATTATTTATGAAAAAACAATTCGTCTCCATTTATCAGTTATGATACAAACATAATTACGTAAAGAGAGAAAACATCACATTGAGGTCATCGTCCTGGGCCCAAGTGGTTTAGAATTTCGTCTTGCCATCTTGCTTTTGGTTGTTCTCTATAAAACAAAGGTAGTAATTAATAATAAGTACATAAAAATGCTAGAATTTTTTTTTATTATAATAGTTTAATCAGTTGAGCATTGATTTTGCTATACATGATTTGGTTGTGAGTCTTAATTATTACCTTATACTAACATAGTGAGGGTTAGATTCCTCATATATTACATTGTACATTTATTTGATTTATTACATATAATTTTCCTTGTTAATGAAAGTGATGTATTTATTGTAATAAGTCCTGTGGGAGTCTTCTTTTTAGTCTTTGATGTTTACCTTTTTGACCAAGGTTATACGTCACTGCACTGTCGCATTCACTTATATTATTAAAGAATGTGTTGCACTGTTTATTTATGTGATCGAGTAGTGGCAATAAATTTAGTTCTTTGTGAATTTGGTCATTCCGCACAAACCAAGGAGCATTCACTGAAATGCGAGCTACTTTGTTTTGTAGAACTTGTAATTTTCTGTGGTGTGTGTTAGATGCATTTCTCCATACAGGGCACGCATATGTTAAGATAGGTCTTAGTATTGTTTTATATATGAGCATAATGCACTCAACACGCAAATGAGTTTTTCGATTTATTAGCGGGTATAGGACACTCAGCCTGGTATAGCACTCACTTAGTTTTTTGTTCACATGGATGCCCCATCCCAGTCTGGTGTCTAGGTAGACCCCTAAATATTTAATTGCTGAATCCTTGTTGTCCCACTCAATCTTATTTTGGTTTAATTTTATGATCTTTATTTGTTTTAAGGTATATATTTTTGCCTGTGTCTTTGTTACATTGATTTTAATTTTCCAGTTGTCATACCAGTTGTACATTTCATCTAGGGCACTTTGTAGATGGTTCACTGCTACTTGGAGGTTTTCACTTTGTGTTAAGATAGCAGTGTCATCCGCGAACATAGCCAAGGTAGTATTGTCAGTTGTTTGCAAGTCGTGCATGTAAATGTTGAACAAGAGTGGTCCCAATATACTACCTTGAGGTACTCCCGCCAATATTGGTCTTTTATTTGGTACGATAGTATTCACTCTCACCGAAAAAGTTCTGACTTTTAAGAAGGACGAAATTATGTTAATCAGGTAGTCTGGGAATCCCAGTTTTATTATTTTGTACCTTAGTCCTAGATGCCAGACTTTGTCAAAAGCATTTTGTAGGTCGATAAATGCTGCTACAGTATATTTCTAAAAGAACACATCGTAAGAAATCAGACTGACTTTCTACTGCTAAACCATGGTTTTAAAAGATATATGAAATCGGTGAAGACATATCCAGGAGCCGATGTTGGCTCTGACCACAACCCAGTCGTAGCCGACTTCAGATTACTTCGTTTTAAAGCAGTTAAAAAGGATAAAAGACGGAAAAACATAGACGTCGAGAAACTGGATGACCCTGTTATTAAAATCCATGTAGGCGAAGCCCTTGAAAAGGAATTTAGGAAAATAAGCAATCCTCAACCAACCGAAGTGGAAACAACACGGAATTCAATTGAAACGGCATTAAATAACATACAGAAAAACCAAATAGGGTTCAGAGAAAATAACAAAAAACAAGAATGGATGACATCGGAAATTCTAAAACTAATGGAAGAGAGAAGGCAGTATAAGAATGTTGATCTCATAAAATACAAAGAGGTAAACAAATCAATAAGAAGAAAAATAAGAGGGGCTAAAGAACAATGGATGATGAAAAAATGCGAAGAAATAGAAAACCTTCAAGCAAAGCATGATACGTTCAACTTACACAAAACAGTTCAAGAACTAGGAAATAGAGGTCGAAAACACCAGACAGCGATCTTAAGAAATACCAATAACACAATAATAATTGGAATAGAAGACAAGCTTAAGAGGTGGACTCAATATGTCGAAACACTCTTTCAAGATGACCGATCATCTCCACCATCATTGGAAGATATAGACGAACTAGGACCGAAAATAAATAAAGAAGAAATCATTCATGCAATCAAATTACAGAAAAACAAAAAAGCTACAGGCCCTGACAACATTTATGCGGAAGTACTCAAAATCATAGCAGAACAGGATGGCTGCGGCTTAAAACTTCTTACTTCGCTATTCAATGCCATTTATACCACTGGGAAAATCCCTACTAGCTGGCTGAGATCTACTTTTATCACTCTGCCTAAGAAAATCAATTCATCTGAATGTGACCACTACAGATTGATAAGCCTCATGTCTCATGTGCTGAAAGTATTCATACGAATAATCCATTCAAGAATATACAAGAAATGCGAAAATCAAATGGATAAAACACAATTCGGATTTAGAAATGGACTCGGCACACGTGAAGCACTATTCTCCCTCAACGTACTGGCCCAGCGATGTCGGGACATGAACCAAGACCTATACGCCTGCTTTATAGACTACCGTAAGGCGTTTGATTGCGTACAGCATGAGAAAATGATTAACATCTTGAAAGCAACAGGCGTGGACAGAAGGGACATACAGATTATCACTGATCTGTACTGGAACCAAACGGCCGAAGTAAGAGTAGGTCATGCAGTCACTGGAGCTATTAAAATTAAAAAAGGCGTCCGACAGGGATGTGTGTTATCACCGCTTCTCTTTAACATTTATTCAGAGGTAATTTTCAGAGAAGCACTTAATGAAACATCAGGTGGAATCAGGGTTAATGGAAAGCCAATAAATAACTTGCGATATGCCGACGACCCAGTAATCCTAGCAAACACTCCTGGAGAGCTGCAACAAATGATGGATCAGCTAATACAACATAGTGAGAGGTTCGGCTTATTTATGAATACAGCGAAAACAAAATTAATGGTATTCTCAAAAACACCGATTTACGCAGCCATAACAATCAACGGTTGCATTATAGAGCAAGTGACCAATTTTAAATATCTGGGTGCCCTGGTAAACAAACACTGTGACATGACAAAAGAAATTAAATCTAGAATCGAACAAGCAAGGAAAATATTTGTCACGATGCGAAACTTCTTTGTCAGACCTGACCTAACCTTAGAATTGAGAACTCGTATGTTAAGATGTTATGTATTCCCAGTTCTATTTTATGGATGTGAGAGCTGGACCCTTAACCCCTCTATGGAAAAAAGAATTGAAGCCTTCGAAATGTACCTCTACAGGCGTATGCTTAAGATCTCCTGGGTGCAAAGAGTTACTAACATCGAGGTACTTACACGAATGAAGAAACAAAAAGAACTACTGCTCACAGTTATGGAGAGGAAAACTCAATATCTGGGCCATATCATGAGAGGAAATCGATACGAACTGCTTCAACTCATTATTGAAGGCAAAATCCAGGGAAAACGATCAGTCGGCAGGCGCCAGAATTCATGGCTAAAAGATCTGCGCCGTTGGTTTGGCTGCACATCAGTTGACATCTTATGGGCAGCGGTGTCTAAAACTATGTTAGCTATTTGGATCACCAACCTCCGAAAGGAGATGGTGTAAAAAGAAGAAGTATATTTCTTATTCTCAAAGCCTGTCTCTATTAATTCGGTAATTCTCATTAACTGGTGTGTTGTCGAGTGCTTTTTTTAAAATCCCATTTGATGATGAGGTATGATAGTACGTTCATTCACTATCTTTTGAATCCTCTCATGCATAACTTTTTCTAATAGTTTAGAGAGTGTTGAAAGTAAACTTATGGGCCTGTAACTTTCCGGACTGTGTTTTTCTTTACCGCTTTTATGGAATGGTAGTATGTGAGAGTGTTTCCATTCTCTAGGAAAGTATCCTATTCGTAGGCAGGCGTTAAATATATTTGTTAGGATGGCCAATGACTTTTTGGTAAGCTGTTTTGATATACTATTTGTAATTTTATCTGGACCTGGAGATTTTTTGTTGGGTAGTTTTGAAATAAATTTCTGAATTTCTGCTGGTGAAGTTGGTTCCATCTCTATGGGGTGCTGACTATTGAAGCTATTGTTTATTTCAATTACTTCCTGTTGCTGATTTTGTACGGTGTTTGCGTCATTGGGTGTAAATACTTTTTCGAAGTGCGACGCTAGAAGAGTGGCTTTGTCTTCGTCTGTTGGATATGTGTTGCCATTGGCTGTTAGTGGGGGAATGATATTAGGTTGCCTTAATAATTTTTTGGTAGCCTGCCACATAGTTGCGTCCCTTGGCTGGAGTTCTTCAATGTATTTGTTATATAAATGATATCTGTAGTTGTCCAATTTTATCCTGACTTGGTGGGTGAGATGATTATATAGCGTTTTAAGGTGTGGTCGTCTGGTTCGTTGCCATTCACGTCTGGTTCTGTTCTTTAGTTTAATTAAGTTTGCTATTTCGATTGGAGTATGGATACCGTTCCGTTTTTTCTGCTTCCAAGGTGTTAGTGCTGGTTGTACACTTATTTTCACTGCTTGGGTATATTGATTGACTGCCTCATCAATACTGCTAGTGGAATGAATTGGTCCGAAGTTTTTGATATTTTTGTCAAGCTCTCGTTGAAACATACTCCAGTCCATTTTGCCTTCAATTAATTTTGGTAATACGGGTGTTTGCAGTGGTTCGCTATAGAATGAGAGTGTTACCGGTAGGTGATCTGAATCAAGTTCATTCAAAACAGTTTGGTAGATAGGTTTTTGAAAGTTTTTAAGTAAAACGACATCCAGGATATCCGGTTTATAATCTGGTCTATAGGGGTAGTAGGTATATTCGTTAGGAGCTGATATTTGTATGATATGATTCGTCAGTATTTGGTTTAGTCTGGCACCATTCGTGTTATCAGCTCTACATCCCCAGAATTTCTGTTTGCAATTTAGATCTCCAATTAGCAATGTTAGTTTATTTATGCGGAAAATTTTAGAAATGTCTTCTTCTAGGATCCGTTTATTGGGTTGTTTATAAGCTGCGTAAAGTAAGATTTCAGTTTTATTTTATAATAACAGGTTAATAGCTGCTGTTTCTAGGTTTTCAAGGTTTAGATCCGGTAACTGGTAGTGAGCTAATTTTTGTTTGATTGCAATTGCCACTCCTCCCGATGCTGTCTGCGTTTCTCTATCTTTCCTATATATATTATACCCTGGTAACTTGAAGGTTTCTGTATTTATAAGATGTGTCTCGGTGATGCAAGCCACGTCAACGTTATGTCTAAACAAGAACTCGATAAATATATTGCGCTGTCTCTTTATGCCATCAGCATTCCAATTTAGGACTGTTATATTACTAATTGTGAGTTTTTTATTTGGATCCATATGAGGACAGTAATGGTATTAGTGTTGTTAGGTAGGGCATAATTTTATCCAGGTGTGGTATTAATAGCTCAATTACTTTTGATACAATAGTGGTTAGTAGGTCTCGTTCTTCCTGTTTGGTTTCGTGATTTCTGTCAGGTTTAGTTGGTAATTTGGGAAAAGATCTGTTGTAGTCTTGTTGTTCATGGGAATTCAATTGTTGAATATGTTGACTGTCAGCTATTTTTATTGTGGCTGGTGAAATCCACGCTCGTGCTCTAGTTTGACTTAGATTTGGGGGGTTGTATTGACGACTAACTTTCTGATAATAATTGCATCCTTTAAAGTTCGCGGGATGTAGTTCTTTGCAATTCACGCATTGAGGAGGATCAGTAGGTCTTTTTGGGCATTTATTATACTCATGATTATTTGTGCACTTGACGCATCGTGGCTCCATTTGGAAATAATTCCGTGTATGTCCGTACAGTTGACATTTCTTACATTGGGGCATTTCTTTTGATTTTCTTCTTACTTCCACTTCAATGATGCTATAATGAATTTTCTTTAAGTTTATAATTTCTTTTGCCGTTGCGGAGTCTTCCAGGTCCACAGCGCATAGCGGTATGGGCTTTCTGTCCTTGTTATAAAGACGAGTAACTTTCGTTACAGGGTATTTCAGGTTTATTAATTCTTCTAATACTTCGTTATCAGTGATTGACACCGGAAGGTTTCGGATAATAACTGAAAATTTGTTCTTTTCATGGTCTTTAAATATATGGTAATTTAATTTGTTGTCATTATAAAGTTTGGTGATTTTTCTATAATTCTCAATAGTGCTTAGATTAATTCTGAGTTTATCACCTTTTTGTGCTGTCTCAAATTCTCCTTTAACGTTTTCCTTAAGATCTTTTATAATTTCTCGGTGTTTTATATGTGAAGCGTAGTGGAGCAATATCGGTGGAACTTTTATTTTAGTTTCTTGAGATGAGATAGACGAAGTATTTTGTTCGTCAATATTCATTTGCTCAACAGCTGCAGCGTGTTTACCTTCCTGAATTATGTATGAAGCACTCTGAATGTTGTCGTTTGATAAGAAATATTTGTTAGCTGCGATTAGTGTAGCGGGCTCGAAGTAATACTTTTTATTTAGTGTGACAGGGGGCGAAAGATCGTTATTATTTCTCTTACCCATTTTGTTGTGATAAAGAACCCCCCCCCCCCCCCCGGGGGTTTGTTTGTTGTGTTGAGATATTCACGGATTGCAGTTAACTAGAGTTTATTTTGAACTGATAATATTTTTACTAATATGTGATAACGCGTCTGGTTGCACTGATATCGCTCGCTCGCCACTAGAACGTCCGTTCACTGTCAGTGTTCGCACGCGAATTCCTAGAAATTTTAACATAAGTTATTACTTCTAAAGAAAAAATTCTCATTCTATTTATGGTAGCTTCTGATAATAATATTTGTAGCTTCACTCGATGGATAATCAATTTTCACAACCCAAAGTAGAAATCAGTTTCTAGATTACAAAAATTCTGACATAAAGAACACATTTTCTTTCTAGGGAGAAAATGAAAGATATGAAACAATATGAAAATATCTGCTGTCATGGTATTCGTAAAATAACACAATTTCCATATTGCAGCATAATTCTTATTTACCGCAATGTCTTAGTTACGAAAATACATGTTTCGTGTTGTTCTGATCTTGGTCGTGGAAAAAATAGTATATACACGGTAGGAGAGAACGTTTTTTCCTCCACGCTTGGGCTTCAAATTCACACCTTGGGAAAAATTATACCTTTCTCTTTCTTGTTGGAATCTACTATTTTTTCATGTTAGCATTGGCGACAGTAAAAAAGTAATTTTTCAATAAGTTTTATAACTAGTCAGAATTTGATTGATTATACCTTAAAATTCAGATCAATATTTCTATAATGAGAAAATGAACACTGATGTGGAACTAATTTTGAGAATGCTTCTGGCAGCTTCTGGGTGCTGGCATACTAGGCGTGGCAGCTCCACGGGCGCCGGCTTGGGTTCAACAACTTCCTGGTGCTGACATAACAGTTGAGATAACTCTGCGGGCGCCAGCTCGGGTTCGGGAAGTTCGAGCTGCTGGAGTTCGCCCAGAATCTCGGCGAGTGCGTCTCTTTCGGAAAGGGGAGTCAGGGCTTCCTTCACGGGCACCTGGGGATGAGCTGTGGGCTTCATTTCTGGTGGGATTCCAGGCAGTTCCCACCACGGGCCGCACTCCGCCAAGAGTGCTCTCATCGTGGGGGATGGCGTCTCCGGTGTCGTCGGTATTCCCACGGGGATGTAAGGGAATAGGGGCTCGACGTCGAAGTCCACAGGCGACGTTCTCCATGGGGGCGCCGTCTCCATTCTCGGCGGAGATTTGCCAAAGAGCTGCTCAAATCTCCTGGACAGGTCCAATGGAGATGTCTGAGGACCTGATTCAGGGCCAGAGCTTACTTGGGGGCATCCAAGGAACCTAGTGGAGTTTGACTGTGCGCTGTCTTTTCTTTCTGGCCTCGCTGGTAAGGGAGACAGCATTGCAGATACGGGGCTCCACCGGGGTAAAGGTGACCATCGGGCATTATTCGAGGATGCTGGGCTGATATATGCTGGAGGATTCCACGGGCGTATCCTCACCTGGCCCTTACGCCGCTTCCTTATTTGGAAGGGCCACGGTCGCACATCACTTTTGGTTCTGATGGGCGGCATTTTTAACTTTCACAAACGTAACTCGAAAAATGGTAACAGCGTTGTAGATAAGCCCTTATATAGGTAGAATCCTATTATCACCCCTTCTATGGGATTGCAGGTAGATAAGGTTGTGTTGTTCGGACCTTTTCGCATCTGGACCCAGTAAAATTCTAGAAAATATTTTGTAACAGGTGCGGGCGTAGATTTTCCGAAACACATTTTAACAGATGCGTTGGAAACTTCTAGAAGGCCTTTTTAATATATTTGACGTGGGCGCACCCGATTTTCCTACTTGTCTGGGGATCGCTCAGCTCCACGACCACGGGGGAGATGATCTTCTTAATCACATACGGTCCAGCATATTTAGCGGTTAGCTTCGCCGATATGCCCTGGGCGGCGTCGGAGAGGGTTCGGTCCCTCTTGTACACTTGGTGTCTCACCTGGGGACGGTACTCGCGCCTCCGCAAGTTATAATGGTGGCTTTGATTCGCGAACGCCTTCGCAAGGTTATTACGCACCACCTCCATTATGTCCTCCAGCTTTCGAAGTTGCTCCCTATATAACCACGGGGCTGGAACTTCCTCATCAGGGTTGAACTCGGGATCGGTCCTTCCCTCAAGGAGTGCGGCGGAAGCATCTCACGTCCTAAGTTCAATAGAGCTGGTGTGAACCCAGTGGATTCGTGTTTTGACGTGTGGAGGGCGAACATCAGCTCCGGTAGCCAAGCGTCCCATTGATTCTGTTTTCCCCTAGCTATTGCACAATTATGGTACCTACGACTTTGTTTGCCCTCTCGACAGGGTTCGCCTGGGGTGTGTATGGTGGATTCAGCCTATGCAGGATGCCATACTCGGTAGCCAAAGGTTTGAAGAGCTTACTTATGTATTGAGGGCCGTTGTCCGAAATTATCATCTTTGGGGTTCCAAACCTATATATTATTTTCTCCCTCGGGGCTCGAGTTACGGCTTTGGCAGAGGCGGATCGCAGCGGATGTACTTCTATCCACTTCGTGAAGCGGTCCTGGAAAACGAGTAGCCATGCATTGCCCTTCGCGAACCTGGTAAGGGGGCCAATCAAGTTTGTGCAGATGACCTCTCAGGGGCCCTTGACTCTCGACCAAAACATTTTCCCGGCGGTCTGCTGCTGGCGATGTTTGTACTGTTGGCAAACTTGCTTATATCTTTTTGCATTCTGGGCCAGTAATACAGCTTTTGGGTTCTAGCCGCAGTTTTGGTGATCTCCAGGTGTCCGGCGGCGGCCTCGTCGTGGCATTCTTGGAGCACTTGGCGACGTTGGGGTTTAGGCACACAGAGCTTCCATTCTGATTGGAAGCCTTCGGCCAGATCGTCGCTTACGTTAGGGAAATTTCGGTATAAGTTTCCGTTTTCTGTTTTCCAAGTATCGAAAGCGTCGGGATTGTTATTTATCAGGCGCTTTATCTTCCGGATCCACGGACAGGAGGTTACTGGTCCCGGTGCGGCCATGGGAGAGAGGCCGCTGTCGCGGTGTCGTGGAGTCTTTGACAACGCGTCGGCCACGTGATTGAAAGCTCATTTTCGATATTCGACTTCGAAGTCGTATTGCTGGAGCTCCAAAGGCCACCGAGCCAGTCGGCCCGAAAAATTCGGTAAGTTCCGCAGCCACTTCAGGCTTCTATGGTCGGTTATCACCTGGAATCGGTACCCCTCGAAATAACCTTTGTACTTTTTTATTGCGAAGAGTACCGCTAGGCACTCTAGTTCGGTGGCAGAATACCTGGTCTCGGCATCCGTGAGGGAGCGACTGGAGTACGCGATTACGCGCTCTTAGCCTTTTAACACCTGGGTGAGGACCGCTCCCAAGACGGTGGTGCTGGCGTTCGTCTGGAGGGCGAACGGGACGCAGAAGTCGGGGCAGGCAAGAATAGAGGCTGAAATCAGGCCCTTCTTCAGTCCATCCAAAGCTTCTTGCTTCTTCTCTGTCCATTGAAATTTTATCCCTTTTCGGAGAAGTTCGTTGAGAGGGGCGGCTACCTGGGCGAAATTTGGGATAAACTTCCTGTACCAGGAGGCCATGCCGAGGAATCGTCAAATCGCTTTCGGGGTTCGTGGAACCTCCATGGTCAGGATAGCTTCCACCTTCTCGGGGTCGGTCTGGATGCCTTCTTTGTTGACCACATGGCCTAGATATTTCAACTCGGACTGGCAGAAGTTGCACTTATCGGGCTGCAGCTGGAGGCCAGCTTCGCGTAACCTCCGGAACACCTCCTGGAGATGTTGCAGGTGGTCCTGGAACGACTCGCTGACGATGATGATGTCGTCCAGGTAACAGAAGACATATGATTTGACTTCGGGCCCAATGATTGTGTCTAGGAACCTCTGGAAAGTGACTCCAGCCGAATGGAGGCCGAATGGTAAAACCTTGGGGCGGCTTTCCATAGCGAGCGGGATCTGGCAATATCCATGTTTCAGGTCTAACATGCTGAAATACTGGGCCCCTCGGAGTTTATTAAGAATCCTATCGATGAACGGGATGTGATATGCGTCGGTTCGGGTCACCTCGTTCACCTTTCGGAAGTCGATGCAAAATCGATATTGCCCCGACGGTTTCTTTACTAGCACCACTGGGGAACTAAATGAGCTGCAGGAAGGCTCAATTATTCCTTTCGCCAGCATCTTGTCCACTTCGGCGTTGATGACGGCTTGCATGGCCGGGTTCGACCAATGTAGTGGGCTCGCTGGTGCCAGGAAACTTCGCCAGTTCCTCCTTCAAGAAGTCATCGAGTTGGTTGGTTTGTGAGGCCGTCAGCGGCAGGATACCCGCCAGAGTTTCGGGTTCGCGGCTCGTCTTCAGGGAGACTTCCATCTGACCAAGCGTTATAACCTGGGAGGCGGGGCGTATAATGGCTTGGCGTTTGGTTAGGAAATATAATCCTGTTGACGTTGCTATACAAGGTGTCCACCGCACGGACTTCCAGCTGGTAGGGGGCGTCGTCGATTAATATAGTGAGGTCGTACCGTCCTTAAATGGGGATGATTTGGCCGTCGGCCAACTGTACTCGGGTAGGGCTGTGCTGCTTCTTAACTACACCCCGTTGTCCCAGAAACTGCTGGACGTTCCTCCCCATATATGATTTGGCGGCGCCCGTGTCGATGAGGGCGTTGAAACTTCTTCCCTTAACGACTATCGGCAGGTATAGTCGGGCGTCCATGGTGGCCGTCCGGGCTGAGGGGAATGCCTTCGGGTTATAGAAGTGTTTCACGCGTTTGAGCCACCTGGACCAGTCGGGGGATCGGCTTGGGCGTGTGGAGGACCTGGCCTTCGAATGTCGAGGACGGCTCGCATCTCTCGACGGCCGGGACCATTTCGCAACTTCTTACATGGGCAGTCTCTTATCAGCGTCCCAGTTTTTCCGCACCAAGAGCAGAAAAGCTTCGGTTGTCTTTGGCATTGAGATATTCGATTAACTCTTTGCCCGCACCTCCAACAGTTTTCGGAGCGTTTGTAGGTGGGATCGGTTGTCGTACCCGTAGCCTTGGGGTCGGTTGGCTCTCGTGGGCTATCCTCTGGGGCTTGCAACGACGATACGGTGGGTGCCTTGAACCTCGGCGCGAATGTGACCTTGGATTTCGCCGGCTGATAAGCGGTCTCCGCCATGTAGACTTGGTTGGCTGTCGGAGGAGGTTGAAAGGACGCTTGCTCCATCTGAAGTGCCTCGTACTCTTCGGCCATCTGTAGGAGTTCCTCCAGCCTGCGGAAATCCCTTGTACGTATATACAACTTATACTCGGGACGGAGGTTCTCATAAATCCTTTCTAGCTGTTCTTGTTCGCGGGTGACTCCAAACCTTCTCGATAACGTTTGTAGGGCAGTGGTGAAATCGGCTACGGATTACTTCTGGCCCTGAGTTCGATTGCGGATTTCTTCTGCCATACGGAATTGAAAACGCGGTGGGAGGTATTGGTTCTGGAAGGACACTACAAATCCCGCCCAGTTCCTCCATTTTTGCCTGTTATTACGATTCCATAATAGTGCTTTTTCTTTGAAAAGCTCAGGTAGGGCGGTGAGGACATCTTGGTCACCGAATTGATAGCATGCTGAAAGCTCCTCGATTCTTTCCAGTAATTAAATGGGATCAGACGTGCCATCGAACTTCAGGCCCCATTTGCCGATGCTATTGCATATTTGGGCAATGTTCAGTCTCAGAGGGTCCTCGGTTTGTTCTTCTTGCTGTTATTCCTCTTCGTCCTCTACTCGTTGGTCAGCTTGCGCATCTTCGGATGCTTCTCCGTCGTCTTGGTGTCCGTTCCCGGATCTCTTTAGGTACTGCGACATCCTTTGCCTCAGTTGTTAGACGTTGCCGCTCGTATCGAGTCCCACTCTAGCCACAACTGTTCGGAGAACGTCTGACCTAAGGCTGTAGATCCAGCTGACCTTTGTCTTTGGCGGGGGTATCACGACATCGTCTCCAGTCCCCTCTTGATCTATCATTATAAATCTGGGAACAGAGTTGGTATAGCAAATCAATCGAAACCCTAATATTAATCGGAACTATGTTTCAGGAAACCTCGGTCGCCAATATCCAGTGAATTGGGTCGGCGGACGAGTGTTTTATTGATATAATTATATTCGAGCTCAAGTCCCTGCCTTTTCGGGCGCCATGTGATTTTTCGCCTTTATCTATTTTAATTTGTGCCTCTCTAGTCGGAGAAAATATTCGCCAGCTTGAGATATACAGTAGATCAATATTAACACCAACAAATGATTAAAATTAAATATAATTTGTTTAACTAAATTAATAAAGTGAATTGTAAATTAAACACAATGCAGGATTGTTTGTAAACGGGTTGCACGGAGTGCCGGAGAGGTTTGGTTTACAACCTGGAGCACACCAAAGCGCTGCGGGACCTTCGGATCCACTTCGCTCTGGACGCACGTCGATTCCTTCGGCGATGGTACAAAGTAGGCCCAATCACCACCTCGAAGTGGCCGCACGTCGCTTCTGCCGGGATTGAGAGTAGGCCTTATGCGACAGTGTTGATAAAAGCTTGTTTGCATTAATGGCCGCTGCGGAATTCTCAGATTAAATGTATTGTTTAGACGTTCACCTGAACGCGGCGAAATATTTACGAGCGGCCAGTGATTTGCCGGAGAGCGCCTCTCGGATCGGCGCTGCGGCCGCGGACTTGAAATACAGCTGCTTTGGCCGAGAAATCGGCTTCGAACGGCGGACTGGAAATACGTGAGGATCTCCTCCAGCGGGCCCTTAGGATGCTCCTTGGTTAGCGGCGAGGTTTACTGCAGGTACACTTCTAATTAGTTGATCATCTCGTGTAGTAATTCGGATTTTAGAAGCGATGCCAACGACCTCGAGTTTGCTTTAAATTTAACAATGTTAATTTAGTTATTATACGGGCTATCGGAATTCGGTTGTCGGAAGCGCTCTGGATTTAAACGAACGCGGATATGATAATATCGGAAGGCAGCTTCGGGTAAGTGTTACATTTTGCTAATTCGACCTCAAAGACTGACAGTAAGCGCTACCAGTACTTTTAAGGTCGCTTATAAATAAATTCGCATTGCTTAGACAGTCAGCTCTACCAGAGTAAAACGAATCCACTACAAGGCAAGGCAGGAAAGGGTCGGATGGGATCTCGGAACGGAATCTCTCCGGGAGCTGCCAGAAGCTCTTTTTATAGCGCCGCAAGGCCCCTCTTCGGCGTGTCAGCTCCCTTCCCAGTAGGTGGGAGTAAACACTCCTACGTGTCTTTTGACGGGTTCGCGCATGGACTACCGCTCCCGCTTATCGCTCTTCGATGCGGTGTTGAGATGTAACGACTTGATAAGGCGGCGATTTAAATTTTTAATACATTTTATGTATTCTTTGAATTTAAATACGTGAGCAGACGTTCTACATTTACGAATAATATTAAATGAATTGAGTATAAGTAATTTGAAACTTAACATAGAAAAATGTGAGTTTATAAAAGATAAAGTAAATTATTTGGGATACATCATAAGTAAAAATGGAGTTAGTGTAAATGAAGACAGGATCAAATTGATAAAAAGTTTTCCAAGACCGAAGAATCTAAAAGGATTAAGAAGTTTTCTTGGAATGTTAAACTATTACAAGAAGTTCATACAAAGATATTCAGATTTATCGATACCACTATTAAACTTATTAAAGAAGAATAGAAAATGGAAATGGGAGGAAATACATGAGCAAGCTTTCGAAAACATGCAAGATAATTTTTATAAGAATCTGTTATTTAAACATCCAGATTTGAATGCGGAGTTTATATTGAGAACTGATGCGTTGAACAATGCAATATCAGCAGAATTGGTACAAGTACAAAATCAAGAGAAAGTACCAATTGTATTTTTATCAAGAATATTAAAAGGTGATGAATTACATTATACCATAGCTGAAAAAGAAATGCTAGCAATAATTTATGCAATAAGCAAGTTAAAATTTTATTTAAGCGGGAATAAATTTTCAATTGAGACAGATAATGCAGCACTTACATTTATGAAGAAAACAAATTGTCTAAGTAACAGCTTATATCGATGGGCATTATTTTTACAACAATATAATTTTAATATCAAACATAGAGCAGGCAGATTAAATGTAACAGCCGATTATTTAAGTGGAAAAGACGTAGTTCAAGAAAACGTCAACAAAGTAATAATAGCTCCAGTATTAATAAAAAATGATGAAGGAAAATATTTACAGCAGAATTTAATAAATATGCAAACTAACGAAGAAATAATGAGATTACGAAGAATAGCATTAATGGAAAATCCTAGGGGGTATAAAATAGTTGATAATATTCTTTTAAAAGAAGTGGGGATGATTCAATTAATAGTCTTAAATATGGAGACTGCTACAGATGTAATCATAGAGATTCATTTGAAATATGGGCATATTGGGATAAGGAACACATGGATAATCTTTCGTGAAATGTTTTACATCAAGAATGATGTTAAAATAGTTAAAAGGATAATTAATGCATGTCAAATATGTTTAAGAGAAGAATTACAGCAATATGAACAATATTAAAAGCATAAGAGTCGAACATCCGTTGGAACTGATAGCTATCGATTATATAAGTAACTTAATAACTGGACAATATGGATACAAAATGTCATGTTAATTGTAGATGTTTTTACGAAATATGTAAAACTATATTCTGCTAAGAAGATTAATACAAATAATGTACTGAAAAATCTGAAAAAATATTTTGAAGAATTTGGAAAGCCAAAGAAAGTGTTGGTGGATAATGCAACTTATTTTAAGAATAAAAGATTTATAAATAATATGATGCAACAAAATGTAAAGGTTGGTTTTTGCAGTATACGACATTTACAGGCAAATCCTTCTGAAAGATACATAAAAGAAGTTATCAAACATTTTATGAATGCTTACAAATAAGAAAAAACTGTACTATCTTATATCATCACTCAAGTTTTAAAATATATGGAAACATTGTTATTAACTATAGAAGTACGATTCGTATCAATAGTCTCAAGTACTCACGTGTTTTTACGGGGTATGGATGAGGGATTAAGGTTTGTTGAAGAAGTTTTGTTTAGTGGTATTTTGAGCATTTGAAATAAACGATACAAAAGGAAGGTTTTATATTAGGCAACTATACCGGTATACAAACAATCATGATAATTAATGAATTAGGTATTTAGAAGAAGAATAGTTTAATTTAAATAAATAGGATTAGATTGTTTTTTTAACAGTTATTGGTAGTTAATGTGGGAACACAATAATTATAATTTTAAAGTTATAAAAAATATTCTTGAATTTGTATATATGATTAATATTAATAGACATTTTTTTATTTAAACTTCAAGGGGGCAAAATGCTATGATATAAAAATGGTAAGAAGAATATATTAAAAAAAGATTGAATCACTTTAAAATTGGCCAAGGTTGGTATAACAACTCTAAAATATGCAAGTGGTTTGATTTGTAAAAATCAATTATTGTTCATATGAGATACATTGCAGAATGTTACAACGTACTGAGATATAACTTAGTTTTGCTATTGTGATGGTTATTTACAATTGCGGAAAGTTTTAAAAATGTTTATGAAATGTTAGATAAATATTTTAAACTAAAAATGATTTTTGTCAAGATATTTAACTAATTTAATTTAATTTAATAATTAATAAAAACTACTTTCAAAAAGAGTGCTGAGAGAAGTAAAAGGAATTGTTTATGTTTTATGATATGAGAAAGGAGGCGGGTAAAAAAATATTGGAAATGGTGACATATAAAAATAATTTTCCAGAATTTACGACCGGTCTTATAAATACCACTCATTTGTGAGGTTAACTTTAATTCGCTGTTAAAACACAAAAGCTCAGCAAAACCTTAGTGTTTATTACATTTTATTTATTAGTAAACACAGTTTGATACGCCTTTGTGTGTTTTAACAACGAATTATAGTTAACCTCAAACGTTACAGGGTCGTTTTGGCAAACTGCAGCATGCAGGGCGTCTTTGTCGCAGGAAGTGTAACACGATTCAGCAGGCAGCGGTGGCCTGTTCTCTTCGAGAGCATAGTCCTTCAACAAGCACAAGAAGAATTTCTATGTGAACCGGTGTTCCACAAGCAACAGTATGGCGAACGTTGCGTTTGCATGGCTTGTATCCTTTTCATCTTAACGTGTACAACACTTTCATCCAGGAGATGAAGCCAGACGCTGGAATTTTGTAGGTGGGTAATTGCTAATCGCCGAGTAATTCCATCAATATTGTTCAATGATGAAGCAAATTTCACTTATGCCGACAGAGTTAGAAGGTGTATTGAAGTCGGTAGTGGTATTTTTGAGCATTTGCTTTGAACTGTTGCTGTTTCGTTTTATGTTGTAAATAAATGCAATAAATAAGTGATACTAATACAGACTGTCAAAAAAGTAATTCTTTATAAGACTGGCTGTTAAATTATCAAGCAGTAACCTGTCAGTCGTAAAACAAACGCGCCATTTGTGAATGAGTGCTTATTATTTTCGAATTTGTTTGAATGCTGCAGCTTGCATGAAAGAACATCAACAACTCAAGAAGTAACGTGTGTTGTTAGCGGACGAGTCAGAAAATGTCTAGAAATCCATGGAGATACCTTTGAAAATATATTGTATTTTATATTGTGTTTTCGTTTATTTAATTGATTAATAACACTTACATATATTATTATATATTCAAAGGCCAAAATTCACTAATTGTCTTATGTATTCCAAAAATATATTTTTATAAAATAATTACATTTCAATACCATATCCCAGAACCAAGTTTATATTCTGTACCGTTTAGGAAGAGGTTAGCAAAAGTAAATTAGAAATTGCAACATTAATTGCAGGATATCTCCACTGTTGTAATACAGGATACTGAAACATGGCTTTTTCAATTTCCTTTTTAGAAGGTAACTTAGACTTAGGAGACCTGCTATAAATGTATTTGTAAAATAACCTTATGAGCAGGTCTGTCGCCACTTGCCTCCAACGAATTTTTGTCGTGGCTTCTGAAAATAGCAGTTTAATAAAGAAACCAGATAAAGTGGTAAAATTTCCAGATATATTAAAATAAGAGCAGAAATGTTTGTTTAAAACAATTTTTTGCTTATAAAATTTTCGATTATGACATCCACATGACTACATGCAACTCACAACTGCAACAATGGTTGCCTGCTGTTACATAAACTACATATCAGTTTTCTGATTCTGCATTTCAATTTTACCAAAACAAAATAAGACAGAAGGTAGAAAAGGTGATAATAGTTTTTTTTTATTTAAAAATGTAGAAAGGAAAGTACATTCTATCACAAATATTAACAAAAATATTTCAAACGTAAATATACGTTGTTAAAAAAATCAAATTAATATAAAATTTAACATTTGTAATATAGATATTAAGGTATCAAAGGCATTATGAGAAAAATAAGCACCCAAGAATGTTAGTGTACAATCCAAGGGCATTTGGTACAATCGCAGGCGCTTAGCTCATAATGCCCATGATGCCTTCAACGTTTTATGTCCCACCATTTTTGTTATCTAATTCACATATCAAAGTGATTTTGAATTACATTTTTCTAGTTACGTCACTTGTAACTTTTGAAATAAAAGTTGCATTTATGGGAAAAAGTGTTTATTTTTCATAATGCCTCTAGGAACATTTTAAAAATTATTTCACGGAGGGGTTAGTTTGCATATAACATACCCTACATAGTAATTTACGATAAAAGTATTCAAAACTAGCCTTTAGTCACGAGTGGGGTAGAGTTAAAATGCGAGTGAGTCAGCATTTTAAGCACCGCGAGTGACTAAGGATGCTTTACGCATGCGTATCGTACAATATTTTATCTACGAAAGAATTTAGAAAACACGGTAAATCCCTGAAAAAATATTAAATGTAAATTAGAACCGGTCGTAATTTTGTGCGGTTAAAAATTTTAGAACATGTTCTTACTGACGACGTGTCTAATGAAATCATTTTAAACACGTTGCTACTGACGACGGGAACTAACGAACATATGTTATTAAACAGTCGTTTTACAAACTTAACAGCCAGTCTTATAAAGGCCACTAATCTGACGTTAATTTCAATTCGCTGTTATAATAAACAAAAGCGCATCAAAATTGGTTTACTAATGAATAAAATGTCATAAGCACTAACGTTTTGATGCACTTTATTTATTTTAACAGCGAATTAAAGTTAACGTCAAATTAGTGGCCTTTATAAGACTGGCTGTAAAACTGCCAACTAAAAGCCAATTTTACACACTGTCGTAGATAAATCAAGTAATTATCGTCAATTAATATACTGATATGACATAGAACTAATTACGAAACAGAAAGTCAGTGACAAATTGAAACTGTTGGAACAGTAAATTAAAACATATACCCTACATCAATTACAAATTTGTAAATAAATTAATTAGATTCATTGTATACTGAAGCAATTAGAAAAAACATGCACATAATTTCAAAATAAACTTTAGAACGCCACCATCATTATGCTGCAAGCCAAAAATTTATGAGCAAAAGAAGGGTTGTGTCCTTATGCGAATTTCCGAGGCTGATGGATTTGGTGAAGAGTCACTTGTAGTACCTGTCCTGAACATTTCACCCTCAGGAGTCTTGAAAATTGATCACCGTCAACATCTGAATCTGCAATATTTCAATACATAAATTTAAAAAAAAAAACGCAGAGTAGAAGTATAGACCACCAAATCTTGCTGAGGAAATTGGAGAAAAAGGGGATAAGAGGTATAGCACTCAACCTTTTTGAGAGCTATTTATTGAACCGAAGTCAGAAGCTTGGAACGTGTCATGAGACAGCGGTGAGGTATGGTGTCCCGCAGGGTTCAATCCCCTGGGTCCAATGCTGTTCATCATGTTTGTGGATGACCTTCCCGAAGTCCTCGACACGCACAGATGCCTTTATGCTGACGATACATCACTCCTCGCGACGGGATCTTCATTGGGGGCTGCCCAGCTTGCCATTAAGGATGCAATAGACACAGCTGGTGATTGGTTTACATCCAACCACCTCAAACTAAATGAGGACAAAACTAACGAGTACACATTCTCACATTCACATTCTCAACATAACAACCCAGAACTCTACATAAAGTTTCTTGGTTTCTTTCTGGATGCCAGGTTGACTTGGGTTCACCATGTGGACAGAATATGCGCTAAGATTGTTCGAAATATATATGCTCTCCGCAAATTGGGTTCGATGACTAATAAAGGCACAGCTAGGGTCGCATATTTTGCTCTCATACATAGTCACATAACCTACGCAACCATACTCTGGGGGGCTTCTTCGGCATCTAATCGGGTATTTATCTTACAGAAAAAATCTATACGTACCCTGGCGAATAAGACAAGTACAGAACACTGTAAGCCTCTGTTCACCGAGCTAGGCATTCTGACTCTATATGCAATGTATGTCGTTCAGGATGTATCGCATGTGAGGCAACTGACAGGCGCTACAAAACAGGGAGACAACCACCAGTATAATACAAGAAATAAAGATAGGCTACTGGTACCGTATCATAGAATATCCAAAAGCAAAACGGGAACGAACTACTGGGCGTTCAAAATTTATAACAAAATTCCAGCCACTGTTCTTGAAGACTGCACCTCAAAGCTGTTGTCAAGACTAAAGAAGTTTCTTGTTGTCCTTGCGCCGTATTCCATTCAGGAATTTTTGGACTGTGACATTTCAATTATGTAAATTAAATTATTGTATTGCCTTAAATCTTTTGACTAGGTTAAGATGATGTGGAATGTACCTCCTGTGAGGCGTTTTGTATTATCATGCTGCAATAAAGTTATTATTAAAGTTATTGTTATTATAAGTACAAAATTTACATGCAAGTGTAATTAAGAATTACTATGAAGAAAATATAACAACGCTTAAAATAAACTGCATATTGGAGATAAAGCCGAGCAATTACTGTAGAACAATTATGCGATGTGTACCTTTATCAACATCTAGATGTTTTACTTTTGGGAGTGTTTATATCGAAGAGTCTTCTTTTTACCGGTGATAAATGTGATTGCTTCGCTGTCCTTGGTGTGGATAGACAGATGATAGACCTTTGCCTGCATCAACGACCAATTTTCTTTTTAATTTATACTTAACGGTATCACCGCTTCGGTAAAGTAAATTTCGGGCTTTGTCAACAAATCTTCCCTTGGGTCCCTCTAGCTTCCCTTTTAGGTACATATGATATATAATCAGTAGTAGCAGACTCTCTTGGGAAAAGATCCGTTATTTTACCACATAACACTTCATATTGATCATGTTTTAAACGACTGTAACATATATATATATATATATATATATATATATATATATATATTGTTATAACTTACAACAATGCTAGAGTAGAGCAGGCATACTTACTGTGTAACACTGTAATGGTAAATATGTTTAATAATAACATCAACAAGTCTGTTTCTGTTAGTATCGTCCAAAATATTGTATTGTTTATAATACTATAAAATAGTTTTTCAAACGCAGAGGTGTCAAGTAAAGTTTTTAAATTAAAATCAAGAAAATCCTTTCCTAGACTCCTACTAAGGTCTTCTGCACTATATAAGGATGTTTCTTCATTACTCATTGTGGCCACTGACTCGGATTTACTAACCTAAAATTAAAAAAATTAGTATGTACCGTTTTAAAAACAAATTTCACAAAACAGAAATAATCCACATCACGTCACACATTTTGTAACTATTTAGAAAAGTGTACTACAACTAGTTGAGAACAGTAATTTTTTGCATAGTGATCATGAAAATCGTCTTTTTACGTCCTTTTACGATAAAGGAAGTATTGGATTCACCCCAAAAATTCGAAATTGAGTTTTTAACACATCTTCACGTTTTATAGTCCCCTGAACCCAAAAAACATATTTTTGTTCATTGGTCTGTCTGTCTGTTTGTCTGTGAACACAATATCTCAAAAACGAAAAGAGGTATGGCGTTTAAACTTCATATGTAAGTTTTGTATACTATCTAGATGCGACAGCAAGCTTTTGAAGAAAATCGAGTAACCGGAAGTATGGTGTTTACTCTTGCGATTTTTCAGTTTTTTTCGATTTTTTTCAGAAAAGGCTCAAAACGATTTTTATCAAACTCTACACTTTTATTACATTTTTAATGTGTATTGATGTGAGATCGGTAATTTTCCAGTTGAATATCTCGAAAATGGATTTCTTTTGTTTTTACCCTATTTTTTTATTAACTCCTATTTTAAATAGAACACCTGGTATATTATTACATTTTTGAATTTAGCTTAAAATTTTTGCGAAAATTTGTCTCTTGAACTAACTCTCTAATTGTACGATTTCTGTAGAATTTGAAATTTTTGAAAATGTTTGACAAATGCTTAAAAAATTAAAAATAAAATTTTTGGCTATTTATAAGATCACTGTAAAAGGAAGTTGTGTGCGTGTATCACACCAGATTTTATACCGAGTGATGGGGCAAGACCGAATGGAACTTCAGAATAGTGTAGAACTTCTATTTGCCTCAATACGGGGTTAGTTCTAATTCCGTTCTTTCCCCGTGTTAAAATATCCACTATGCACCGGTCAAGATCGGACTTATATTTTTATGTGAATAAAACTGGTTCGATCTTCCCTTTAATGGGGTAAGATTGGATATTTGTGAAAATGCGTTCTATAGTAAGGTTATGTTTTGTCGGCACAGTGAGGTAACAAATAAATAAAAAACAGTCAGTACTATGTAGATGTACTTAGCTTGAATACGCATATATTTTCCTGCAGGGCAACACCGAATAGCCCAATTTAGCCAATACACACACTAAACGCATATAATTAATGATAACGTTAAACATTTGCAGGCGACCTCGCTGCAACTATTGTACCATCGAACTTATTTGTAAAGCACCGTGATGCACTACCGGTGACATAAATTCACAGCGCAGCTTTACTAGTCGGTCTTCCCTCAGATCCGACCTTACCCCAACATACCTTATAAGTATGAAGTTTCAACGCCATACCTCTTTTCGTTTTTGAGATATTCTGTTCACAGACACACAGCAAGGCAGACAGACAGACAGATATTCTGTTCACAGACACACAGCAAGGCAGACAGACAGACAGATACACAGACATACAGCCCAATGAACAAAAACATGTTTTTTGGGTTCGGGGAACTCTAAAACGTGCAATCTGTTGAAAACACAATTTCGAATTTTTGGGGTGAATCCAATATCTTCTTTATCATAAAAGGAAGTAAAAAGAAATGGCTTTCAGTGGACAATGATTAAATAAAATTACTAATATATGAATCAATTCTAGTAAATTTTTTGAAGTTTAATATAATCCAGCAACAAACAGCAATAAGTTTATCTTGTAGTGTACGTCGCCTACTTTGAACTAC
>CALNHX010010577.1:0-39011 GCA_940337035.1 Agriotes lineatus
CGGTAAAATTAAGGTCGTAGATAAAATATTGTATGCAACGCGTGCTAAAAGTCGTTTATGCGCGAGACATGAAAATTATGAAACGAAGCCGAAGGCTGAGTTTCATAATTTTCATGTCTCGCGCATAAACGTCGACTTTTAGCACTTGTATAAATAGCTATTTTGTACTTAAAGTAGGTTTAATTTGAAGTTATGGTTACCACATGCATTTAGGTTAGAAAACGTGACACTTCCCTTTCAAATGCAAAATATTTTTATGTATCCAGTTTTAGTTATTGTATAATTGTAGACATTTTTAATTAAGTACAGAGAAGGTCTTACAGTACTTTAGATTTTAAATATTTCTCCACATGTACTATCAAAGTAAGAAGTCCATCTGGCAACAATATTTTGTTTATGTGCAACTTAGTAAAAATCCAAGGCCAGCCTTCACGAAAAAAGGAGTGAATGGATTATACGTTCAGATACTATTTTCTTTGTATATAGTCAAAACCTACATTATAAAATGCCTAATGATTGAATTTAGTGTGATAAGTGCATCATTAATATACGTGTGGTGTATGTAAGCATACAAGTATATTAATGATGTATTATCACACATGTAGGTATGTATTGTACAAAATTTTATCTACAAATAAATGTCCAACATTGAGAAAAGTGCATGAAGAGTAATGTCAGATCTGTCGCTTTCAAAAATATTTTAGTAGGCAAATGTCATTATGTCCTTCATTTGACACTATTTCAGTTAGGTAATAAAGCCATTACACCACTCAGTTGCGTAATGAAGCAATTACATAACTGAGTGGTGTAATGAGCTTCATTACCTAACGGAAATTGTGTCAAATGAGGGACGTAATGAGTTACTTATCCCACTGGAGTAGATAAAGGAATATTATAAACTTCGATGCTGATTGTACATAATATTTCTAAGTTCTAGTCACAATCAAACTTATTTTTCAATTATTTATATGACACAACAGAATTAAATACAGTAGCAATTGTAAACTTGTAAACTCTGTAACAGTTGCATCTATTATACTTACGCTTCTACGAACAGCAATCTCTTAGACTTTAGACTTTTTAATTTTACCACCACTATGATTTAATTACACTGTTAACTAAGAATTTTCACTGGTAACATTGTGAAAAATGCTAGATCGGAACGGACTAAAATAATTAAAACAAACTTTAAAAATCTAAAAATTATGCATTAGCCACATTTTTTATAATAATGTCTTAGTACCATTGTGACTTATAATTTTCAAAAATACAAATATGTATTTAACTGAACGAGCTATTAATTGAAACAGTATCATAGCTTAAAAAACAAAAGGGTTCGTGAATAAATCCATCTGAATTAACTCTTTCAATTTTACATACAAATACCACTTTCTAAATTTCGATCTTTGCAATGTCATATTGTAAACATCTATTTATACCCCCAATTTATATACACACACGGTTCAACGCCTCAACGCGAAAACAAGAAGGCAAAACGAAAACGCCAAAGGCGAAACGTAAGTTCGATACATGAGTCCTTATATACCAAGCGATGAGTGCAAGACCTTGGAAGGTTGCCATATAGATGAATATTGTTGTTAGTGGAAATACACTAAAAACTAATAATACGGCTCATATAAGCACACTTACTTCTGCATCCACTTTAGTTTTCCATTTTGCTCACGTCCATGCGGAACTTGTGCAAGGAACATGACACCTTCATAAACATATGCACACACGTTTTAAAAATTTTTGGTTTTATGGATTTGACAGATTAGTTTCGTGTGAATGAAATTTTTATTATTTAGAGATATTAAAATTTACTTTATGCGAGTTTTATCTTAATTTCCACCCCACTTTAACATCATGTTTTTTCAGGTTTCCTACTGGCCCACTGGGATCAAAAGGGAATATGGACAAAATTGAGGTTTTGGCCAAGGACTGGACGTATTCGTTAATTTGGAGCGCATTGCAGCACTCAGGCAAAACAATAATTTAGTACGGTGTAAACGTTATCAGTGCAGCCCATAACGGGCACATTACCCTGTACTTGATAAGAAAGCCCGCATGCTAATAATGCTGGCGGAAAACATAACTAACGCAAGTAATACGAAAAACATGTACCCTATGGCGTATGAAAATTTAAATTTTCAGGCCACATCAACAAAATGGGGCGCAACTCAAAAACTTGATGCTCCACTACACCGCTGCATTAATTTTCACAGAGCTGTTGCTGCTTACAAACTACTGTGTCTGATTACAAAACATAACAATTTGTTGTGCTTTTGCAACCTGCTAATTGCCGGACTAGACAAACTTTAAACAAACGGTGCATTAACCTGAAGGGATACACAAAATGCAACAGCAATATTAATTATGAAAGTCATGGTCAAGTACGAAAAACAGGGATACCTGTATGATCAAATTGGTTGGGATTTGAATAAACACTATCGCTGATTAATGACTAAAACGTTTTAGACAGCTGGAATTGCAGCACTGAAAAAAATGAGTCATACATGCATTTCATAACATTAGCAAGCAATACCAGTGGAATCATTAAACAGCGGCCCAAATACTTTTTGATTTTCGTATATGACCAGAAAATGTCAAAATGGTACAAACAACAATCGACCACACTGTAACAGTGTGAAATGGGTAATAACTACTAAATCAGACTCCTCAATTTGAGCAGGCGCTGGCAGGTTTTTCCCCGATTTTGGATTTTATCCACTGCCTGCTGCTTGACCACAATTTCCTGGAAAATCATAGCTGCCGGATTTTTAAATCTATTTTTAATAATATACTCGTCATGTTTCGGCTCATCCAAGAGCACAATTTGTTCATTATTGCGAGTTAGCGAACCCGCCATCTCCCATCAGGTGATATACAAAGCATGCAACTGCAATAATAAATGTCGATTATCTCTCTCTGATTATATCGTATCTTACAATGCAGTGATTCATAGGGCCCAGAGAGCAGCACAAGAAGTTTTTGCATACTTATCGGCAAAACAAAGAGATCTACTAGAGACTAGACTAAACAATTGGCGTGAATTATGCAACTGCATATTTTATTTGTTTTTGTTGCATATAACATTGCCAGGCGTCGTTGCGGAGCTTCTAGTGTATTGAAGGTCTGGAGATAAACGTATTTCAAACGATTGTTCATGGCTAAATTTTGATTTTGATTTTCGCATCTATCCACACAAATCATCATGAAATTGAATCAACATATCTAAATAAAATTATAGATAGCGATAGCGCCATCCTTCATACAAATCTCCCCAACTACTGGTTCGGAGTTTCAACAAATCATGACGATGCGGTTAAAATTTTATCACGCCAAGGTCACAATCATTTATAAACATTTAGCTAACATGGCGATAGGTGCCTTCAATAATGCGGTCCAAACTTAACCGTGTCTGCTGTTAGACTAGCAGACAGCTTTATCAGGGAACTATTAGGAAAGAAGTAGGTATATGAGTCCATTATCTTAAAAAGTTTCAGTGTTTTGGTGTGTTCCAGAACATAAGTGTTTAGTACGCAGTACGACTTCAACCTGAATTTTTGATAGCAGGCGACGGTACGGGTCTGATCGATGTTTTTGGAAAATGGCATTAAACTAAAGCAAATTGTTTAGATTTTTCAGGATCAGCTGTGCAAACATTTGAAGTTCCTAAACTTGAACTTGCAAACTTAATGATTTGGGTTTGAACATTTTAAATGGCTGTAATTGTACACAAATATGCAAAAGTAATCCATAATTATTTTCTGTTCACCTGTGGATTGACGTACAAATCTACATAACGTTAAGGAAATTTGCAGTTAACTTTCAATCACTTAACAATGTTTTATTGACTCACCAGTGATTTTTATACGTCTGACAGTTACAATGATAAAATACAAAAAAGTAGAGAAATAATTCGTCTTCTTTTTAATGGGTGACCCGATACCTTGCGGTGTCCAGTTTACTCATTGCATAATTTCCTTCAAACTTGTCTATTTAGTGCTCTTCTTCTAGCAGTTCTATCTATCCCTTTTGTGTTGATGGATTTATTTATTACATCGTCCCATTTTAATCTTGGTCCCTTTCCTTATGGCTTGGATTTCCATGCTAGCTTCCAGAGTCTTTCTTCTTCCATTCTTTCCAAGTGCCCAAACAATCGCATCTGGTTACTTTCTATTCTTTTGTTCACTGATTTACTGTGCAAATATTGTGTAATTACCTCATTTGGGATTCGGTTTATTTTTGTTACGCCTTTTTGACTGGGCCTGTATGTGACTCTTTCCGTGAGTCGCTGTTACGCGTCATGATTGGTACTAGAATGTAGTTGAATGCTGCTATTTTCTTTTGAAATTTTATATATAATACTTTCTTGCTCATCGCTTGGTAGATTCTGCCCGCTGCCTATTGCCCCTAAATCTCTATCTAAATGCTTCCACTTGTTCAATTATTGCATTATGCAGATTTGGAGTGACTTGTTGATAAATCTTTATCCACTCTAAGCAGTTTTGTTTTGTATCTGTTAATAGTCATTCCAAATTTGCGCAATGCCCAATCCCATAAGTTTGATTGCAAGTTGTGTTTCTTGTTGTTGATCAGCACATATCATCAGCATACACTGCCTCACTGACAAACACATACGTTAAATTGAGGTTGCCTATCCTGTTTCTTGTGATTAACTCTAGTTTCTTGTAATGCTTTATCCATGACTAAAATATATAGTAAGAGGCTCAGTACGCTTTGCTGTCGTAGGTACTTCCTACGTTTGATTCAAATGCTTCTGACATTCTATTGTGTGTTCTTTTAAATTTAATGTTTTCTTTATGTAAACTTTTGATCACCAAGATCAGCTCGCCACCTGCCGCCTTCTTTTTTAGCACTGTCCATATGTGTTTTCTTTTTAGCCCATCAAACGTCTTTTCTATATCTATGTAATCAGAGTAAAGCTTCTCTCCCGAATGCATTCGCCTTTCCCATCCACCTTGAGTGCTTTCCTTCTGAGCCGTTTTTTAGAATGCTTTCATATACCTTTGCTGTTCTACTTGGGAGAAATATTCCTCTATATAGTTGTTTCATATCTTAGAAAAGCTCTTTTTAAATAATTGTGTGCTACTTCCCACTCTTTGGGTACGGTTTGTCGACCCTTCCATTCACATCATTCGTAGCATTTCATCTGCAATCTGCTCCCGTTGCCTTGGTCACCTTAATTTTTCCTAATGCACTTTCGGTTTCTGTCCTTGTAATTCCATTGGTCCCCAGTTTCTATTTGTGCCACCTCCTGCAATATTTCACTGCATCTGCATCTTCTCGCACCTCTTCTTGGCCTTCTAATTGTTCCGAGATATAGTCCTTGCACCTTCCCATAATTTTCTTCCTTGGTTAGAAGCTTCGCTTGTTTATTTATCTCTTCTCCCCTTTTAAGTTTCTTAAGACTTTAAAGAATATATTTTAATTTTCAGACGAATGGGATTCCGTGCATCTTCCAAATTCTCTTTCCCTTTGTATAGTGTATCAAGTCTCTCAAGTATATTCTCTGTGTTTTTGTATTTTGCGTAGTTCTCTTTTATCATATTTTCTTCTTAGCTGTGGCTACTATCCGGATTTCGTCATTCCGCCATGGAGTTTATTTCCTATTGTGCCCCACCGTTACCTTACCGTAAGGTTTCTGTGCTGAATTATGGGCGATTTCTTTAAATGTTACCCATACGTGTTCTAAAAACTCTCCTGCTTTTGTTGCTATACTCCCTTGGTCTTGGTTGTCTTGGAGAAATAATTAGCTGAGTAAAATTTAAAAGTAAAAAAGGAAAATGTAATCATTGAGAACCGTTCGTTATTCAGACGATATTGCTTTGATCTATTCGTGAATACCAGCAAAATTAAATTAATATAGTATCAAAAATAAAAGACTTCGAAGAATTCAGATGGTGAAAATTATCTTTTCAAACACTTAGGCATCATAATAAATCAAGACTG
Organism: Agriotes lineatus; assembly: GCA_940337035.1. Taxonomy (NCBI): domain Eukaryota; kingdom Metazoa; phylum Arthropoda; class Insecta; order Coleoptera; family Elateridae; genus Agriotes; species Agriotes lineatus. The sequence goes on from CALNHX010010577.1 coordinate 5,977, forward strand.
GGACGAGAGATGAGAAATTACAGCAAGAATAGAAGAAATCAGCAGGATATTTTTCTCTACTACATCAAATCTCAGTCTAGAGTTTATATTACGAATAATGATGTGCTATACAACTTCCATGTTAGTGATGAACATTGGACCCGGATATGGGTTAAGTGAGTATAGCAGACGTAGAAGTACGTAGCCCTAGGAACATACAGAAACAACTTCTATTAACTTTGAAAGAGAGAAAAACTACTCGTCTATAATAGTGTTGAAGGTTGAAGGTAAAATACAAGGGAAACGATCAGTTGGAAGACGCCAGAATTAATTAATAAAAGGTCTCTGTCGGTGGTTGCAAAAGTGATGGGGAGAAACGAAGATAAGGAAGATGCACCATCAACGATTACAAAATACAACTACTACAAACAAATAAAACTGAATCTGAGACACATCAATTTTCCGTCGTAAAATCTAATGTAGGGGAGAGGCACACATTAGGACGTTTCATTTTTTCAATTTCAATTTATAATGGAATCATTTTAAAATAATATATATAGGCAACCCATTTAACAGCCGCTACGCGTTACTCCTTAAGGCTGTAGCTCTTTACTATTTTTAGTATACGGTTTCACGCAACTGTAACATATTAAAGTTTTTGTGTGATCTTAAATGTTTAGCTTTATTTCGCTAGTTTTGTTTCTTGTGTAAACGAAACCTAACTTCTTTAAATTACTTTCTGGTGGCAGTAGGAACTCGGGGCACTTTGGGACAAAAAGTAGGGGACAGTTCCAATGTGCTCAGCTTAATATAAACTGCCGAAATAAAATGTTTGAGGACATCAAATATGGTGGAAACAAACATGTGACTATTGGCGTAAAATATATCAACAAGTCAAATCAAAGAAAAGGCGATGTAGCGGATGATCTTGTGATTTATGAGAAAGATGAGTGAGACTGCATTAATGAATTTAAAGAGGAAAATTCAGATAATGAATTTATGAATCACACGCAGACACTAGGAAGACTAAACAATTGTTAAGATCAATAAGCAAAAGAGATTAATACGTTACGATCAATACTGGGGAAAAGTATAATGGGTATGATAAGGAATCAGGACATAAGGGAACAATGTGGGATAACAGACATCATAAAGTTTAGTAAAACCAGTAGAAAAGAATGGAATAATCATGTAAATAGCACAGAAGGCAAACAGTTAATTGGAATAGCACGAGATTTAAAACCAAGAGGCAAACGGCCAGTGGGACGACCCCCAATACGAAGGACTAAAGTTGAAGGTCAGGTTCTATGGGTGTGATGGAAAAAAAATGCTGATGGCCAGTTCAAATTAAAAAGCATGAAAAAGCAATGGTTTTGTATCGTGCAAGCTCAATAGAAATGTTTCCTATATATTTCAGTTCTCTTAATATTTTTAAGAAAAAATACTACTCTTTTCTCGCCTCTAACTAAAGTGCTTTCGTTGCATCGTGTGCACTTACCGCATATTGCGTTCTTAGTTTTCACATCCTCATTTGAAACACTTATATTAGTTTAGTTGTACGAAAGAAAAATAAAGATTATACTTTCGCTTGTTTAATAGTTTTATATGAACTTTATCCTTAATGTCTACGTGTGCCCCAGCCATGTCCCATTCTACCCTAAAAAGGGGGCACAGCGCCGCATTTAATTTAAATTTTTGAAAAGAAAATATAAAATTTTTGTGAACGAATTTGGATTGCCTAGATATTGTACAGCCGTTTATGTTTTGACCGAAAATAAAATGATTTCGTTCAGAAATCTCCAGATTGGAAAATGCATCAATGTGTCCCCCCTCTCCCTTACAAAAAATGTCAGTTATCAACCTTTTTTCTAAAAAAACAAGAACATATTAAATTTTTCTATTTTATTAGAATCTAAATAATATTTTAGTGTGACTAGATATTTGCCTACGAGTAATTTTACTTTAGATATTATTAAAAAAAGTAAAAGTTTTGAAAAAGTATAGAGCCATCAAGTGATTTCTATTGGACTAATAAAAAGTAAAAGTATGTTAAAATTATATTTGTTCCTGTACAGCGGCCACTAGTAGTAGAAATATTTTCTAACCGCTATGTGCATCCGGCCAGCGGTTCAATGGGTAGCTTTTATGGTTATTCTTACAACTGGCATAAACGAGAAAAATCGTGCATAGAAAAAGCGAATATAAGCAAATACCTACAATATTATTTTCTCAATGTAAAACAGTCACGTCAGGAGTAATTTGCTAATGCCATGAAACTACTGTCTTTATTTCATAAAGACTTCCCCATTTCTTAAGAAAAAGAGCAACAAATGTATTTTTAATGAGAAATCTGTTTAAATCTTACGAATTTTTCTGGATATTTCTCAGTATTCGAAATAAAACGTACCGTACCGTCGAAAACTTTTATTCTCTAGACTCTAGAGGCTTGTGGATTTAAAAAATATATTTTGGTAGCAGTGTTGAATGCAGGGTGGTAACCGGGGGGAAATTCCCCCCCCCCCCCGGGCAGTACAAAATTCCCCCCCGGAAACATTACCACTTCATATTCATGTTTTTTTAATCTATAAAAGAACGGGTGGTTTGCGCGGAAATAGGTAAAAATACGCAGACGTTTCATCCCCCCCCCGGAGTAATCAGTCTGAATTCAACACTGTTTGGTAGTGATGTGTAAAAGTGCTTAATAATATAGCCTATACAATTTTGACAGAATCGCTTAACGGTTACAGAATGTTTAGTACTGAACACAAAGTGGTGCTGCGTATTGAAAATTGAGGAAATCACTTTGAACATCTGTAGTCGTTTTTGTTATTAACATTTTTACGTATTTAACAGAAGTTTTTGTATTTGTTAGAATGACATTCCTAATATAACCTTAAACTGCCAGATGTAAAACGCCATTGCCACAACGACTGCCAACATATATTTAACAAGAACCAATTCCCTAGCCCTCTAGGCAGTCTACACGATAAAAGTTTTCGATCATGTGATACAATACGCTAAGAATTATATATAATATTTAGTGGACTTAAATATGGCTTTTCATCACTTGCAAACCCATTCCATTTCCTATATTATATTTACTGTAGAAATATTACGGAAAAATCACAAAGCTGACATTAATTCATATATGTATGTACGTTCTTCAGTTATATTGTTGCTTCTATGGAAATATATCTACTACATTTAAGATACGTTTTGCGATTTAAAAAGAATGTCGTCCTTCTGAAATGTAATTCAATAAATCTGTCACGTCTTTCTTTTGTTACCTTATCTTGAAATTTTCGCCGCATGCCGTGGTACTACTTTGCGTAAATCGGCTAAATGGCCATTATTCAAACCATATAAAGGTCACTTTCGCACATCTACATTTGTTTGTTCAGACGTATTTCACTCGAAAAGCCACATCCGGACATAGAAATAACCAAACCAAACGCAACAAAAGTAAAATTTTGTATAGAACTTCCTCCTCCTTTAATTTTCTTAAATAATTACGGAATTCAAAACTCTGTTTTCCAACATTTTCCAATTATGCAAAACGACGATTACAAACAGCTAGTAGTTTACCGGACTTTTCGCTTCGCGTATGCATAACCGGAAACGTTTTTATCAGTGTCACTTTCCTGTTACGCTGCAAGTCGCATACTTGGGTTCTTTTTACAACCAAAAATAGTCCAGCATTTACCAGCTTGCTTAAATTATAGCACCAGGAGAGGAAGTAAATCATCGGTCCGGTGGATCCACGTGCAAACTCACGTGTACGTGAACAAATGTTTTTCAAATTCTGCCGGTACACGAGGTTTTACTTAAGTGACCGGTGTTCGATTTCCTGATTCCGCACGCGTCTATTGTAAGACGACAGTTTTTCCAATTTCTCCACATTTTCACGCAAGCACGCGTTTATAACTAATTATGTTAACAAGGCTTCACTTTTAGCGTACGACATTAAGCAATTATGGCGGAGGAGCGTGTTAATTGCTTTGGCTTTTATTAACTACGGTGTCTGCCAGCTATGCCAGAAAAAATCATGATTTAGGAATTATTAGAATGTTGTCTACGTATAAATAGCACAGTCAATTGGAAGATTTGACGAAGACACCCGAAACAATAATGGTGAAAGACTAATAGAACATTCTCATCTGTACTATTTGAAAAGGACCATAGATTGGTTTCAACTCGAATGTATGCATCGTTACACATGGAAGCTAAGATCTACAAATCTGTAATAGAGTATATCCTAGTTCAATATCGTTTTTAGATGTAGGGGTAAAAAGAGGTGCAGAATGTTGTTCAGAGCATCCCATTCTTGAGGCTAAAATATACTTTCCGTATAAGAACTACCAAAAAGCTCCTGTAATTGTTGACGAAAGCGAAATTGGTAATATTGATACCGAACAGAACAATTAAAACAGTTTGAATTTCTATACAAACTAAGATTGAAAGATAAGCGTTAAAATGTAGAAACGCCACTTAGTAGGTACCGAAGAACTATTCCGTGCAATTCAAAAACGTTTACGCAACTACCTAGTTAAAGAGATGAATAGGTGTGGACAAAACACTAACAATTAGCTGATAAAGGAAGTGGAGAAATGCACTGAACAAAAGATATTATCGAATAAGAAATCGTTTCAAACAAATGATGTAGTAGACAGAAAGTATAGACTAGAACTCGAAATGAAGCCAAAAACTAATAAAACCACGAATAAAATAGGGCAAAAAATATGTACTGAAGTACGTAAATAAATATAAATAAAATACATGTTCCAATCAGGCATAGAAAGTGACAGAGTGTTAAAAATGAGTTTTATAAATATGCAAATGTTATTAACGAAGGGCAGAAATGAGTACCTAAAGAATAATGAAGATGACTGCAGGGTCAGTATCTCTACACATACTCATATAGAATCAACTGACACAAGAATACAGCTAATAAAATGAAAAAAAAACTGAAAAAGTTTCACATGAATGGAAAGGGGCCTTCACTACTTCTGTCTTTGGTCTGTTTAGAATCTATCACAATAATCGAGTCATCAAGCTTCAATGCAGGATTGCACGAAATTTTTTAACAAGAGGAAAATAATAAGAAATAACGGAAATTAAGCAGCAAACGTCTTTGTGCTAAAACAAGATATTCAAAAGCAATCGGCACGAAATAGTACGACACATGTAACTATCATCAATCGATAGCTGACAACCAGGTAGTCATAGATGGAAAGGGGGAAGAAGATGCGAACTATTTCGTCATACAGCTCCATAAAGTGTGACAAAACTATGATCTAAGCAGGCGTGTGCTGGCCAGCCGTAACCGGGCATTTGCCCGGTAGGCCATAAGACGTCGGTCCCTGGAACTAATCTTACAATAGTCTGTTCTTTTGTATGTATTGTATTATCTTTAACCTCTTTTACCTACCGGTGTAGAGGCTGGTGCTTTGTAAGCTATCATCTGGCGGTGCAGTGCTCAACTTGCCTCGGTTTTGGGTTACAAAGTTGGACCGCACCTTTTGATCTTCCGTAGCAACCATTGTGTTAGGTGAGTGTGCTGGTGATGTGTTGACCTTGTTACTCTATCTCTTAGGTCTGTGGTTCCGAGGAGAGCATAGTTAATTTGGTGTCCAACTGAGAATGGTCTCACCGAACTCTTTTAAAAAATATCAATGATCAAAATGAAGATTGCTTTAGTTTGACCACATTAATAATATCATGATGGACCAGTATAGAAAGCTTCGATTATTGTAGATTCTAAAATCAGTCAAAGACTCTTGAACCTGAATTTGTGAAGTTATTCTAGCCCCTCAAAAAGAAAAAAAAATAAGGAAAGACGTTTGCCAAATTATGACCACAGTTATCCAAAAGAAATATTGAAGACGTTTATGAAACAGCTAAAGCTAAATACTATGATCAGATAAACAAGGACAAAACTGAAATTCCATACGAGTACTAGACGCTATTCTGGCAATCTAAATGCAATACTTGTGTACCATTATGTATTTGTGGCTTTATAAAATTATAACTGAACTTAAACAACGTTTCAATGTAAGGGGTGTTTTTTTAGAGGGATACAACAAATAAAACACAGAAAGATGTTTTTAATATCCATGAAATCGGCTTTATTTGAAAGATAATTTTATGACAATTATGTTTGAATATGATTTCGGGCATGTGACCGCCGCGATTGGCGTATACATGACGTAATCCGAAGGTCCAATTTTCACACACTCTTTTCGCAGTAAATCAGGCTGTATTTCATTTCAGCAATAACGCGTCGAATTTTGGCTTTCAAGTGCTCAATTGTTTCCGGTTTTTCGCCATAGACATGCGACTTTACATATCCTCCAAGAAAATAATCTAATGGCGTCAAATCGCACAAACGAGGTGGCCAGTTAACAGATCCACGAAATGGATTTTTAACTGGCCACCTCTTTCGTGCGATTTGACGCCATTAGATTATTTTCTTTGAGGATATGTAAAGTCGCATGTCTACGTCGATAAACCGGAAACAGTTGAGCACTTGGAAGCCAACATTCGACGCGTTATTGCCGAAATACAGCCTGATTTACTGCGAAGAGTGTGTGAAAATTGGACCTACAGATTACGTCATGTACACGCCAGCCGCGGCCGTCACATGTCCGAAATCATATTCAAACATAATTGTCATAAAATTATCTTTCAGATAAAGCCAATTTCATGAATATTAAAAACATCTTTCTGTGTTTTATTTCAATTTAAAGTTGTATCCCTCTAAAAAAACACCCTTTATATGCTAGACGTCGAATTCTTCCAATTGCCGATATAAATTTGGCGAATGCTGTAATTGAGCAAATGAATTTGGCGAATTTAGGTAATAGGACTCAGCATTCCATTTCGGCAACTGAGTGACTTTGGCATATAAGTATAACATATACAAGTTTCTTCTCACAATCCTAATTGTGCAAGCATCTTGTGAACATTTATTTTCTAATCTAAAATTATTGAAAACTTGTTTACGCAGCTGTAAGAAAATTTTGAAGCTTTTTACTTCCCTCGTCTGAAAGACTAAGGAAGTATTGTAATAACGAAAAAATCACCTTCCGAGATTTCTTCAGATCTTCACGTTTCAAGGTCCCTAGATGACGAAAAAGAGGTTTTCTTAATTCCGTCTGTCTGTCTGTCTGTTGGCAGTATAGCTCAAAAACTATTTGTCGGAGGAACACGATATTTTGCATACATATTATATATCTACCTCGCATGCAACCGGTACAATTTCATACAAATATATACAGGGTGAGCACCTTAAAAAAATAAAATGTTGTTTATTTTTTGGGCTAATTTTGAAATAGAAGGAAGTAATAATTTTCACATAGGTCAGGCTTTACATTTGCCGAAAATAAGACTCAACCGATACAGCATAATGTCACAAAAGAGGAAAAATGTTTCAACAATAACACCCTTCTGTTTAAGAGAAGCGCGCGCCGGACTTATTTCGAAGAGGCTCGGTAGCATAGTTCGTTTTATCGATGCAGATACGATCTCTATGCAGGGGTGCGGTTACGATCGCTCTGCAGATGCGGCGGATTCAAACCCCAGCGGGATACATTTTTTTATTTGAAAATTTATTTAATTTATTAGAAACGTGAAGATATTTTTACTCCTAACTTAATTTGATTTTTAAAATTATTTAGTGTCACAATGTCAACGAGGGAAGTTATGGGTAAAGCCTTTTACAGATTTTTTGTGTTGCGAGATGCAAATAACGAGTAATATTTACCTCAAAAACCATAATTATTGACAACTTATGTATCTATCAAAAGGGAGATAAGAAGATATTTGCAAGTAATGGTTTGTTAATTCTTCACGTAGGTTAGGTAATTATGATTAATTAGTGATGTTTTGACATTTATTGTGACAGATGAGTTTGTAGTAGTTATTTAAGTATTAAGGGCATACTCGTGATTAGGCACGTGGTAGATACCACGTTTTATTTCAATTTGGTTCTCAAAATGGACAAAATTCAAAGGTTCAGTATTTTGGCTATAGAATACTGCCTTATCGTTGGGCTGGCACTCTGCATTTTTGGTGTGCTGTGATTACTATGCAGATTGTTGGTGTTGCTATACTACATTGTTGGTGCTTGCTATAGTGCTCAGCTGTCAATATCAAAATAAGCGCTAGTCAATATCTATCAAGGCAATCACATTTTTTCTCTCACAGAATAGGAGTCAAATTTATAAATTCGATTTTTTGTTATTTTAGCAATCGAACATAAAGCTTTGCATACAACTCGTACACAATCTAATTTTATTAACCTCGCTCGCAAAACCCGCTCGACTATCAGATAGGCTCATCCAATAAATTCCTACATTATTTACTTGTTATACAGATATTATCCGACACCTACGTATAACGAGCATATTGCTATGGTTGTTTCAAATAAATAAAGTCCATCATTAGTCACTAGTGAGAAAAAAATATAAAAGTCATAGGAAAATAATTATTATAGAAGAACAACTAATCCAAGGCTTGTTCGTCATTTTTAAATTTTATTACCAGCATATCAAATGTAATGTTAGTGTCAAAAAATTCAGAAAAGGGGATTTAAGAGAGGGTTTGGATAACACGTTGTATTGCACTACCCCTACTACGGGTGTCGTGGTTCTTTTTCTTTCGTAACTAATATGCTACATTCCACACTTAATACAATAAATAACTATTACTTTTTAATACATTTTACTTATCATAATTTTTTTGTTACCCTGCTCAATCCTAAGAACACCAATTATTATTTACAACATATTTCTTGACCTAAAATTATGTCATTTTAGATCGTATAAACTAGAAAAAATTTTAAAAAATGCCGTGGGTATTTTTTAGGGACCTTTCCCAAAATTCCAATGCCCGGGCCTGGGTCTACGTATAAAAATATAACCGAGGACCTATACATATACTTAAGCCGGTAGTCTAAATGTTTCTAAGGTGGCCACATAAAAGTATGTGATAGCTTCAAATACATACTAAGGTGTAGCCTTCTTAAACTCCGTTACAAAGTAACGATTAATACTAACATTGTGCAGCGTAAGTAAGAGGGTGATACAGTAGCTACACCCACGCATTAGCAAATATAGGTGAAAGGTATGGGGGTAAAGAAACAGAGTAAAGATCGTTTAAAAGCTTTCGAAATGGACTTCTGGAGACAAACATAGCGGTAACGATAAAATAGAAGGAAAATTATTGATATTATTATCAAGAGATGACGTTCAGATAATTCCCGAGGGCAGTTACTAACATCATGATTTCGTCTAATTTTCGATTGAATATGCAATCTCCCGCCGCTCTTCTCTGTTTTGTTGCTCTTTTCTTTACAGAAATAAAGATCTTTTAGTTAGTTCATTTATTTGGTCAACCCATCTCTTGGTAGATCTCTCATCTGTAAGTGGCTACTAGAAAAACTAGTGTTCTCACTAATCTTATTTTTGTGTATCTTGTAAGGTTTTTGTTCTTCCCTATTTTCTGCAGTTTGGTTCATGGTTGTTCTTATCATTGCCAAACATCTTATGTTGTCTTCATCACACCTTTTTTATTAGTTATCAAGGAGCCTAAGCATATACATATACTCATCCATGAGTTCAATTCTGCTCATGAGCAGGTCTTCTAAATTCTCGATTTCGCTCAATCATCATTAATTTTCGCACTTTCATCCTTTATTCTTCTTAGTAATTCCTCACTTGTTCTTCAGCTGAAACGAATACGGTGTGTCATCCGCGTATCTCAAGTTGGTTGCTATTATTCCTCCTAGTTTAATATTTCCTGTAACTAATTGTCGAGAAAGACGACCAAGACGTCCATGGATTTCAAAAATTAGAGAAACAATGAATGCAAAGAACCTCAAGGATAAAGACTGGAATGATCACGAGGCATAGAGTAGGTATAGCAAGTTCGCTATTTAAAATTTGGAAAATAAAGAGATGGTATAGTATTGCAACAGTTGAAATAAAATCTTAAAATAACGTAGTCTAGATCTAGATAATTATATTTTTACTTGTATCAACTGGCTAGTAGCTAAAGATTCTACAAAAGTTATATCTCGATAAAATCACTTGGCATTAAAGCCAACAGAAGGAGAACATGGAAAACGACAAATAATTACTACTTAGCCAATGACGTGTTCGTTATAAATAGGTTATTTTTATTTCCATAACCCTCAGTATTTCAGTAAGTAGATATGCGCTTGTTATAATACTATTAAATAATCCTCATATCCTCTTGATAGATGCAATTTTTTATATTTTACCATCATTATATCAAGCCAGGAAGGGATTTCTACCTTCTACCGCATTTTTTATTCTAACGCATTTCTTAGAATCTAATTAGAAATAGTGGTAATAATCCTTACTATATTCTAACATATACAGAAGAAAAATACATATCTGTGATTGTGAAAAGAGGGAGACAAAAAAAGACATACATCCACCTACCATATTAGCGACGTTTAATTTAATTTGATCGACAACTGCTTCAACCATTTCCTATATACATATACGCGAAATAAGACATTTTAGATGCCATAAAATACATTGCCACTAATCCACTATTAGTTTATCTACAAACCTTCTAGATTCTCCTTTAGTAAACTGTTAAATTGGACTACTAATATATTAGAAACCTTGTGTTGCGAAGTTAATAGTGTTAATGCAGTTAATATAATTTCATATGGAAAATGTTCACACAGCCTTTAAAGCATCTAACAAAAATGCAGCAAATTTACGTAGGATATATATATTTACTAATATTCAAAATCGTTCAGCCGTGTCATAACTGAAATCCATAGAAGCAATATCATTTTTTTAATATTTACACTATAGCGTGGAAGATGCGTATTTGTTATTGTCATGACAGAATAATTTGAAAGTTTACATGCTGAGCCTTCACCTTCATGGCAAAAAGAACTGGGAACTTCTGTATCTATGTTTGTAGTGGAGCTCTTAATATATCTGGGCCATCAACCAATTAAAAAATATTAAATTCCTTAAAAAAGCAGCACAGGTACCATAATAATATTTATTTTTTAATAATATACTTACTATATAACGATCGTTTAAAAAAGTGACGCCATGTTGTAAAAATGCTGATTGCAAGCTTAGTGTGTTGCCTACACTAGATCGTCAATTGACCACTTTAGTAGATGAACACAGTGTATATAACACACACACTCTATGTCTACAAAGAATACCCTTTTTCTATATGAAAAACTATATTTACATAATGTTACTGTATTTGTTGGTAAAAGCTACAATTAGCTAATAAAATATAAAAACTGGAAAAAGATATAACAAGCTACAGCAAATTTGAGCATATAAAACAGAAACTACAGAATCTTAAATGAAGATAATGGGCTTAGGTAACCTTAAATTCTATTGCTTTTGCAATTTTCGTAAATATAATAATTTTGACATAATATAATGACATTATGTTGTGGGTTTCAACGTCATAATGATGCATATATTCGCACTAGCTGCAATATGAGATTTCATATTGACACTAGTTGCAATATGAAATTTCATATTGATCTTGTATGCAACACGTTGCAAAATTAGGGTTTTTCGCACACAGCGCTTCGCTCGTAGGGCAAATTTCACGCCTGGTGTGAAAAACACTTTCATTTCGCAACTTGATACATAAATAGCTATTTAGATGTTTCTCAAATTTTTGATATTCGACTAAATCTAATCTATCTTTTAAATCAATGGATTTTTCTTAGGTACAGCATATTAATGAAATCGATATATTTTTACATTAAATAAAATTTTGCAGTCTTTCCACATCGTGGAAGACCAATGCAAATACCCATAAAAAACATGTGCTCAATCCATGAAACGTATTTTAAGACAGTGACACATCGTAATAAAGAGTATTTGTAAATTATTGTAGCACAATTATAAATAATTTATATCTTCCCATTCGGCCCAACATGACTCTTCAGGAATATTTAGAAAAACAATGTTCAGGGATTATTTTCAGAAACACCACAGTTTTCTGACTACTACCTAAGACATTTGCAAATCGCAAAGATTATCTCCTGTGTTATTATAACAATCGTTATTGCCTTGGCATACCACACACATGGTACGAAATTAAATACTTTCAGATGAAATGATGTAAATAAATCTACGATGAAGTGCACTTGTGGGCGTTCGGCGCCGTCACACGGTTATTGTGTGCAATGAATGCATACAGTTGCATTGTGCAGGTATTCAAAATGCGCAGTTTGCACTTTGCTCTCAAGAATCGTAAATATCAGATATCCCATTAAGAATCTACTTTAATCTAACCTGCTAGCGTTATCACAAATGAATCTCTGCATGCATAATTTGAAATAGTATATTAAATAGTATATATTGACAGTAATCCAATTGTCATTTAGGGATGCATCGGAGTAACTTAAAAATTACAGCTCAAAACAAGTACATCATGAGCACCCGTTATATAAATAATCTTTTATATATAATTTAACATTTAACTTACTCTGTGTTGCAAGAAATCGTCGGTTTAAGTGCCTTCTTAACATCGACACATCGTCTTATCGTAAAAATAAAACACGATAAGATATTTGTTCCATGCAAATATGGACTCGAGATGGGTCGATTGTGGGTCTCTGATAAAATTTTTGTTTGGGATTTACATTAATATCGAAGTTTATTGGAATACTAAATATTACAGAACTGTTGAGTATCGACAGTTAACTGTGAGCAGCCCTACACCGCCGATTTATTTTTGTACGTAATTTACATCTGTTCCAAAGATCATTAATTAAAAATAACCTTTTGACCTGGACGAAGCTACAGAACCACTTTAAATTGCAAGATTTTTTATCTCTCTATTTACTTCGCGAGCTGAATCACATAATCTTTATAAATACTTTATTAATAACATTCAGGAGCATAAGCCTTTTTTCAAAAAAGAAGGCAAAAATGTACTTTGGAAATGTTTCATGCCTTGTGTGTCCGGGTTTATATGAAAATTATTTACTGCTCTGTGAATATAAAAGCAAAGATATCAATTACTTACAATCAAACTTGAAGAATATCAAGGTTACAAGATATAACAAAGCCCGTGTAGTACGAGTTCATAGTATTGATATAACAAAATAAAGAGCTATTGAATTTTTTTTATTAACACAACTAAAACTACAAATGCTAGTTCTGAAAATTATCTTGGTTTTCACACTTTAAAATAGACAAAATTTGAAAACATCAAACAATTATCTTATAATTGTTACATTCCCAAGTAATATCTTACAGTTACTACAAAACGGCACTGGAATATCATATTTGCTTAATCAGATATTGGTTAAATATTATGACTGCTCAGTTACGTAATTCGCTAATTAATTCAGCTCAGCGATAATGAGCCAAAATAATATAGTGCTAAAATGTATTATCCAATAGTAAGAAAGCAACTGGCGAGTATCCTATATACAATATACATACAGCAGTTGCTCCAATATTATATGAAAAAATTATCTTAATTACTGTTCACATCCTTTGATAAAAATTTTCGAATTGCGAAATGCTGCTGTAATTAAATTTGCGTCCTCCAAAACCATAAAATGCTTCTAATATGAAGAAATTATTTGAACAAGAGTGCAACAATTCTATAAAATATTTAAATTTTACATAAATTCTACATAAAAAGTTTTTTTTAACTCGTTACGCATTTAAAAGAGACAACAATCAAAACATATCTTTTATTGACCTGAAATATTGCTACTTAATAAAAATTCGAAGAGCATTACGACGTACACTTTTTCTTTATAAATTTCTTAAATAAACCTGATACTAACAAAGGGTGTTCCACTGCGAAAAGATCATAATGAAAAACATTGAAAAAAGATCTCTTTCTAGTAGTATTTAGTGAGAAAACCGTTAACTAACATACTTTTCGTTTGAATTAAAATGATCATCATAAAATAATTAAAATTTGCATTACCTACAGTTTTAATTAGTTACCTATACATTTTTTTTCTATATTGTACATACATTAAAGGTGCATTTATGGTATTTAACGGTATTAGGCTGATATTGAGCATATGTAATATCGGTCCTACGTTGCTCAACAGTTTCCATAATATCTACTAAAAGTGGCTAATTTTAAGATACCTATATGATTTTAGTACAAATAATATAAATAAAACTTAGTAGTAACCTGAGCCCCACACGTAATTTGGTAGTGCAGCAACGGTTATAACGACCGCGGCTGTTAAATTTTAACGGCCAATGCTGTGATGGGTGATATTTCGATAAATCTGACAGTACTGATGTAGTACAATAACATGTATAGATATTATGCAAATAACATTTAAAGTAGACTTCTCAATACTCTTTCTTTCTTTTACTGGATAAAAGAATTATGGGGAAAATAATGACATTTTAGTTTGAATATTGATTTTTTTAATATGTGTATGTATTTTACACACGTGTTAAAGAATTTTAATGTTTCCTTAGGTAATCATGGTAACCGCGTTTAACAGAGGCAATAAGATAAATCAAGCAGAACATAGTTTTCATGTTGTTTTTTAAATAACAACAATAATGTTGTGGCCCTGGGGGCGTCACAGCACACGGTATTTGTATGAATACATTAATCTAAATTGTGACTCACCTTTGATATGGTAAATCATTATTAAATTTTGATACAAAAATGTAGTTTTTAAAGAAATCGTCCAAAATATTATGTGTAAAAAATGAATAGAATATCAGTAGATCTTCAAATATATCGTCTGTTACAGTTGTAAAGTAGCAGTTATTTGTGCAATTTGTAGTATACAAATAGATACTAAATTGAGTAAAATATACGTGGTGGACACAGGGGAGATAACACTATAAATAGATTGAAGGTGTCACCCCTCCAAAAATAATACAGTATCTACCTATTGTCTGAATTAATGTGTTGTCATCAGAGGTATTATCTAGTGATCTAAAATAGAAAATGGCATTTTTTATTTTACATTTGAAAATGTACTTGTAAACCATTTTCTATCTGTAGTTTGAAAAGAAAAAACGTAAGTATTTTCTACCCTAAATAGAATTTTTTATCACTCTCGTCAGAAGTTAATGATGCTATTTTAGCAACGGTAATCCACTATTTTTTATAATGCGTTGGGTTTCAAAAGAAGACAGAAAACAGTAAAGCAGTTACTGCTAAACGAAATAGTTTGTCAAAAAAATCATCTAATAGAGATATGGAAAAACTAGTTGCTGATTTAAGCAAATTAGAGAGGATAAATATTTTACATTTTGTGAGGATGAAGATAACTCTTCTTCAAGCATACCAGAAATGTCCAATTAGTTATAGTTTACAAGCACTAAAATATTTTCAAGATAAGAATCATAATATGTCAATGTTAAATCAGTACCCCATTGTAAATTTTATTTATTTCTTAAATACAGGGTGTTTACTGTCTTCTCTTTATCCTTTCAAGGGGCGTTAGTACACCTCAAAAGGAACTGATCCTTAAAACGCCATAGTAACCGTTATCTAATAAGCGAAATAATAAGTCTTTTAGTTTTTACATTAAACGATTAATTTGCTTTAAAATCTAGTAATCTACAACTTAATAAGTATTGTCCACTACAAAAGATGTTCGAAGTTATACCATATTATTGTATATACAAAGTCTGCCGAGCCAGACGTATCCACGATTCTTTATACTTTGCAAGGCCAAAACCTTGTTGACGGATTTCCGCCGCTGCTGCTTGCACCCATTTGCGGAGATCATCGAGGTCAACAATTTCGGTGTTGTATACCATGGTCTTCACAAGACCCCAATCCATCAGTGTGAGGTATGGCAATCGTGGAGGCCAAGGAACAGGACCGCCTCGACCTAGCCATTCATTTTCAAAGACATTGTTTAAATGTTGACGAACTAAATTATTGAAATGCGCTGGTGCACCGTCTGACAGAAACCAGATTTGTCGATCTTCGAAAAGTTAAAGCAAATTATTTTCCAAACAAAGTAAATACCTAATCATTTCCAGTTAATCGATTTGGCAACACACATGGGCCAATAAGTTGCCCGTTTACTAATCCGGCCAATACGTTTAAAGAAAATCTCTGCTGGAAATGACGACGATGATAGGCATATGGATTTTCAACACCCCAGGTGTGAGCATTGTTAGTGATGTCACGCGTAAATCTTGTCTCGTCAACTGCCAACACATGTGAGGAAAAATTGGAAATTTCATCATGTTGTCGCAGAAATCTACGCGCAGAGGAAGATCCTGCGATCGCAAAGCTTGTACCTGTTGCACAACGTATGGGTACAGTTGATTCTCACGTAGAGTTCACCAAACGATACGATTTGAAATCCCAATGTGACGAGTACTTCGCCGTGTACTAGTTGAAAGGTTTTCATCGGCCAGATTCAAAATTCAACAGCACGTCCTTGAGGAGTTGGTAAATTATCAGTCTCTCGAGCACGTATATGATTAGATGGGTGAATTGTCGAAGGCTAGGTATTGGTCTACCCGGAAATCGTTCGACGTAAAGCCGAGCTGCAGCAGTCGTATTATGATGCACTTCCCCATAAATCAACATCATGCCAACTAATTCGATAAGTATTAGAATATCGATGAGCCATCGCGATTTTCAATTTTGAAATAACAAGGTAAAAATAATAAAAATTTTATTTAAACAAAGGTAATATGTAGTAAAGGTTAATTATTGATGACAGTTTTACCTGTCAAACTTAATAATAATTGGGCAATGCTGATTAAGTAGTAGATTGCTAGACTTTAATAGTTATTTATTATACAAGCGCTTAAAATGAATGTTTAATGAGCTGTCAGTTTAACTGCGCGAGCGACAAAGGAGCGAGCGCGTTAATGACTGCGAATCAAACATTCATTTTAAGCGAGAGTGTAATACAACATTTTATTCAATTTTGCCATATAAACCCTTCAATATTGAAAATAAAATTACGGAATTAAGTCATCAAATACATTTGCGAATTTTATGATTATCACGACTCCTGTGCCGTGACGTTGACAACAACGAAGTTTTTTATAAACAAATTGAAAACAAAACTATTTTACCGTGTGTCGAAGTGTTTTCTGCAAAGAAGTGACTTATGATGTTTTTTATGGTCCGAGAGAGGCTTTGGGTAATGACGATGGTATAATGGAACAACTGCTTCCTCGAAAATCGAAGGGTTTGTACAAGAAAGTGTACCAAAAATTTTGCGACTGGCGAGTGAAAAAAACGCAGATGGAGTTACGGAAAGGGTGTTACTAAATTATATTTTGGAGCAATCTAAGACAATCAAACCATCGTCGGTATGGAGTTATTGCTCTATGCTAAAAGCCTGCCTGACGGCATTCGAGAATATTGACATTGGAAGGTGAGTGGGAATATTGTGTATACAATCGACATAGTAATTGTATCTATTTTTAATGTAGGTTTCCGAAAGTGAAAGCCCTCCTAAAGCAAAACGCAAAAGGCTTTAAGCCCAATAAGTCGAAAGTTCTTAGCCGCGACGAAATTTTGAGGTTCATTCGTACTTCACTGGACGAGAAGTATTTACTTGCAAAGGTTAGCATTATTGATCCATTTGTTTCCTTTTAATTGTAAAATTACATTGCAGACTATACTTATTATGGGTATTGCTAGCGGTTGTCGCATTGGAGAACTGGTTAAAATGAAAATTGACGACGTGGACGTCGTTTTGTTAATTTAGTTGTAATGTACTTACGTATAATTTGTTGATAAATTATTGATTTATTTTGGTTGACATTTATTTGACATTTTTAAAGCGCTAGCGGAATAAAAATTTTAAATCGCTAGCGGAATAAAAATTTAAATGAGTGTTTATAAAACATCAACTTTTATGGGCAGGCCAGAAACAAATAAACGTCACTTTATACGGCAAAATTGAATAAAACAAATTAATCGTTTAATGTAGAAACTAAAAGAATTATTATCTTGCTGATTGGACAACTTTTACTAAGGTATTTTAAGGTTTGTCGACTCCTTTTGAGGTGTATTATCGTCTCTTAAAATGAGACAAAGAAGACCCTAAACACCCTGTATAATACGTATCTTCTCTCATCAGCATGGGTGGAAATGTTCTATTCCTATGCAGGTACGATCATACGATCGAAAATACGGTCAATGAGTGATGCTACATTTTAAAAATGATTGTTAATTAAAGCTAGTGAATATTTTTAAAAAAATCAATCAAGAACTGTACTAATATAATTTGTAGTTGTTACTCAGAACTTATTAGTTAAAAACTAAGGAAAAAACGGAAATTTAATTAGTTGAAGTCAAGAGAGTAGAAATATACCAAAAAAGAAGATAACTATTGACCGCGGTCAAGTTCTTTTAATGAGATACAATAAAATAAACCTTAGGAAAGTTTGTTTTAATCTGCATAATAAATTTAGTCAAGACTGAACTCCCGATTCATGACTCAAGGTGCATGGAAGACTCTTAGCAGATGGACGATGCGTTCTTCAGAAATAGGAAAAGCACTTCCTTATTATAGGCTACCTACGTCTTATAAGGCAAAAAAAATATTAAGTGGACTGCCGAAGACTGGAGGGCAGTATTGTTTTTCGACAAGATGTACCTTTTGGTGTAGGGGTAACAATAAAAAAAGGCCCGGACCACTAATGCCACTAAGATGATGAAGAGTGAAAGTGGACAAAATGATTTTCCAACAGGATCTCTACAGCATACATATTTTCAAGAGAACAAGTAACTTGCTTAAATTTTCCTGTG
Source organism: Agriotes lineatus (assembly GCA_940337035.1). Classification (NCBI taxonomy): domain Eukaryota; kingdom Metazoa; phylum Arthropoda; class Insecta; order Coleoptera; family Elateridae; genus Agriotes; species Agriotes lineatus. The sequence goes on from CALNHX010010577.1 coordinate 24,724, forward strand.
AATTAAACCGTAAAAATACTTTAAAAATATATTGTATGACCAAGACAAAAGTGATTGAAGCAGTAATTTAGATAAATATCATAAAGAGTTAATGACTAAACAGGGGTAAAAAATCATTCAAGTCAATGAAACCATTCTTTCCTATTAAAAAATAAAGTGGAAAAAATTATATTTCCTGTTAAAATTGATTGTACGATAAATAAAGTGTATTTTATTACAATCACATATGTTCGTATTAATTTGCACACTGCTGTATATATTACTATTTCATGGTGCTGGTTATTTTCTACCTATCATCCACCCGGCAAGTATTTTAAATTTCTATTTTTTAGTAATTGCCCTACCTTGAAATGTTTCCTGAGGTAGCGGAATCAATGGTGCCCGAATAGCTGATGTGATTGGACAGTTGGGTCAGTTGTGGGCCCTCCAGGTTGCCTTGCTCGCTGGGTGGAATGGAGCTGAGATGCGTGAAGGCCGCTCTTCTGGGGGACCCCGGGCTTGAAGTACCGCTCCCGTTAGGCGAATTCGACGCAACACCCTGTACAGAGTCTAGCTGCAGGTACTGAGTGGTCCCTGGCTCTTCCAGGTGAACCTGAAAGCCCATCAAAGGTTCATGTGCACCTGCAAAAAAAGTGGCCACCATCTCCTACGGCTATGAAACCACGTGCTCTTGCGGGCAAAAAGAGTTCAAATCTTACCTCGTCTATGCGGTTGAAAAGTATATAATCCCCATCGGCACGCATCGCCGTAGGGTAATTGTCCTGCTGTTGTGGTTCGCCTGAATACGGCAGACATTCCAGAGGCGTGGTAGCTCTTGAATGGGGAGAAGGTTCTGCCCCTTGTTGAGAGGCGGGACTGTACTGGGAAGCCTCCTCGCCGTAGCCATCAACTCCTAAAATGCACATGTGTTAGTTGGGTTGCCTATACTGCCAACACATTTTGGTAAAGCATTAAAGTGCTGGGTTTTATTAATTCACATAACTCATTCCAAACTCAATTTTTGTAACGATACTAATTCCAATTGCGTGTAACGGTAGAAAGAGTGGAAACAAGGATAGAAGAATTTTAATTAATGCCTAGTAAGTCCTGTAACGGATGTAAATCCAAAATGCATATGGAACAACATCACGATTTACATTTTTCAATGTTGCATTTTTATTCTAGTGCCTTTCATGCTACATATTTTTTCTAAATGTCCTTTCTCTTACCATTTTTTATGTTTTTATTAAGTAACAATTCTTTTGTGTTGATATTTTCAATGTTGTTCGCTTTCTAATGCTGCCTTTTATAATTTGTCACAAATTTCATGTGTGTACAGGTAAAGTAACACAGATTATATTTGCAATTCAATTAGGTACTAAATTTCTGAGGGGCTGTAAAAGCAAGTTTGTATAATATTTGACAGTCGCTTTGTGTGAGATAATAGGTCAATTTTAAGTCAAGTTTAAATTAATTTCAGCAAAACTCGATTCAATTTCTTTTTGGGATTATTAATAGCGCTTAACCTAGTTGATTTGGGCACGACCTATACCAACACTGTATTGGTTTGTATTATTATTGATAACAATATCACAAAACATATTTGCGGTATCATATGGTATCTTGAAATACTTCTGCTTTTATAACACAATGTAAAAACAAATTTAGCCTAAGAATAGCCAATACTTGATTAGTATTTAACGGCTGCGCACATAGTTTAACGTTTGGAGGCCAAACACAATATTGCAAAACATTCTTTGGTGAAAACACATTGGAAGTGGAGAAAAAATTCTACTTTTAACTTGTAGTATAATGATACACTACAATATAGTCGGTGCTATTTTAGTTTTTACCTTTTTACTGGTCTTTTCGTATTTTTAAATACCTATTTTGAAAGTTCAAATGTGTGCAACACAAGTCGCTACTTTAGTATTATGCACTAACATTCCATTAATCTGTTCGTCTATTGCACATTAGTCGATATAATAGCAATATGCTTTCGATAATAAATTATTCCTTGACTACACAATGGGCATGTTGACTTCTATCCATTAGCTATACCTTATTTCAAAGAATGTCGAACCACCTTTTCCCTACTAGCGTAAGAGGTATTATACCCTATTGGCGATTGAGTAGTTCTTCTATTAGGTTTTGCCTTAGGAGTAAATCTACCATCATGAGTTTTCTATTATTTATGCTATTGAAATATTTTATTTTTATTTAAAATTTATTAAGAAAGGGCCACGCAATTGTTCAAAATTTAGAATTTAAATATGATCAGTACTTTTCAAAATATCAACACTTTCCCTATAAAAATATCTAACCACATGATATTTCGATAGGTACCTAGATGCATTTTTTTATTTTTACACATCAGAAACATTTGAAGTTTTAGAAGAGGCTTTAAGGAAATAAATTATTACTTTGGATTGGTTATTATTTATTTAAGCTTTGCTTAAATAAGATGTTATCACATTCTTTTCAATTAAGAATTCCCTTATTTCAATTTTAATTCAAGAGGCACTTTTTTGTTAATAAAAACTTCACTTTGACAACAGAAAAAAATTGGAATGTGAATAATACAATAATTGGGAATTTAGATTTTGGCATTCACATTGATTACATTTGAAACTCCCTTATACATTTCTACCGCTATTAGAAAGCGTTTAGAGGTCTATAAACGTAGAATATTTCTGGTAGAACTAAAATATTTCCTTAAAACATGCATTTTAAGTATTTATACTTATTCTATAAAAAATCATTAAATATTGCACAAACACAATTTAAAAATAGTTTTGGTATTGCCACGGATAAAAGGTATGGAAATATACCATAACCGAATAAATTTCCATCTTTTTCATATTGTATTATTGAAGAATAAACAAAAACTACAGAGTAATCTTTATACCCACACAATCTTTGGCTCTTTTTACCTTTAAGTGTGGACGGCCATTCATAATTTTTCAGGTGTTTTTCATAAAGTGGTGGAAGTAACATTTTTGGCCAATGGGACAGGATGCTGTCAGTTCAAAGTGCATAATCAATGAATAACTACTAAATGTTAAATGTACTCATCCAAGTCACACTATTTCCAAACATTTTTATTCGGTCTCTATCTAATCTACCAATTATTGCGACTTGTAAAATTGTGTCTACAAAATATTATCGCCAACCATTTATTGTTTTATTTATGTAAGCGTAGTTGGTCTCCATTCGCTCAACTAGGAATCATTCAGTCTCCCCAAAAGTGGCTTAAGCGTCGAAAAACGCTCGTAAGACTTTATTTTGTCTTACATCAAACTCTCCTTATCAGCGAGCAAATATAAGATCACTTTTTAGACTCATGGAAAATTAATATTTAGTAAATTGCTTAGATTACGACCCTTGACCAAGCCTTGACCTTTATCAGTTTAACAACCTACCAAGCTCGGTGTGACGAGTTTTGTGTTTTATTTTAAAAAATGTTGCTATGGACCATCCAGGCTAATGGCGCAGTAAGTTGAGCTATAAAAATTACCACATTAACACACTGGAATTGGTTACGTGCATTTGTTTTCGGCGTTGTTTTATTTGAACTGATTAAGTTATTTACGTATTTATTATTTTTAAGAGCACAAGCTGGAAGTAAGGTTGGATTCACATTGCAGCAGCGATTGATTCTAAGTTTCAGTATTAAAGAGATAAATAGATAAATTCCAATTGGCTTCTTGAATATGTATCTAATAGAATTAGAAATTGATAATAAAAAGAAATAAAACCATACGTTCATTGAGTTCTGACGTCCTTTAAAATATGGTTTAAAATAAATTTAAACTTGAATTCGTAATTTTGTTCTTTTTAATAACTATTTCAAAGCAAAATATTTTACTGTATATGTAATAAGTATAAAGTGAACCAATTCTTATGTTTCCCAATTCGTTTCAGCTATTAGGACAAATTTCGACAAGAAAACTATAATCAATATGATTTAACCTAACGATTAATGAAAACGGTTACGATTTTAACTTTCATATGTAATACTCGCATATGCTCCAATTGGATCTGTTTATTTCAAGAACGTGTTCGACATACACTATTTTATCAGTCTAAGCATTTTGAATTCGTTCGAAACCAAACCTGAACGGAATAAATCATTGCTATAAAATATATCTCGGTCGGTAGCGCGTAACCTTTGCCACCATGCTCGGTTAAAGGCATAAATAAAGGGGCCGCTAATTAACCGAAACCTATAAATTAGGTTTTTACTTGGATCAAGCAAGTGGCTATTACTGCTGGAGTCAATGCAGCGGAACTCAAAGGGCTGAGGGCGCAGCGACTTCAGTTAAGTTCATTATTTACCGACCATTTGAAAAAATCATATTTTAATTAGTGGCTACTGTATAAAGCTATTCAGTAAAGTACTGGAACCGAACCGTTTTGGAACCTAAATTAATCCCATATTAAAATATTCAATAGTAGGTAATATACCAACTGCATGTCAAATTTCTGAATTTTTTTCATTTGGTAACATTAGGTAATTTTATTTGCGCAACGGATATTCGACATATTATTTCCTGAAAAGTAATTTTAACTTATTTTGAAATTAGAAAAATTACCTTTAATGTTAACCTACATACAAAACCAAAATAATTTTGAAATGCCAGAATGTATTGGCAGTTTGCAATTCAAAATTATTGAAGTCATTCACATGTGATTGAATACAACTTCTAAATTCTAGCTCTCTGATTGTTCAAACAGTAGATCGGCCGGACAACACTAATTTCTTGATTACTTGATTAAACCTCTAATTTTGTTTTGCAAAAAGATAGTGACTTCAGCAGCACTTGTTTTAACTTATTTTTATTGTTAAATTGTGGTACAACTATCTAGTGAAAAAACCAAAGTCACCTTAAAAACAGGATTACGAGCCAGAGTAGGTACCTCTATGAAACATGTATAGTTATAAATAAATAGAAAACGCATTGTATTGGTTATATATTAATAACGAAAGGCAAAGACAAGTACCTATACTTATATACGCCTATAGTGGCCTCCGGTTATAATGCGAGTTTGCGCGATAGGGATTCAACCCGCTTTTATTCAACGCGATGTAGCCGGTGAGCATTGTAGTTTTTGTCAAACATGTTTTGTGCAACAAAGCTAGTTAGCTGGCAAAAATATATTCATTTACGTTATCTGTCAGCATTCTGAATTAGTGCTAAGCTTCTTAGAATTGTATCTACCAGGATTGGTTTATTTAGGCATATTATTTGACCATTAGTGCGATAATATTTTGATTTCATTTGATAAAATACTAGTACAGCTTTATTGCATGCTTAAATAATTTTTACCTTCCTTAAAGATGCTATTTGAGTTCAGTTGAAGTTCTACTTCTTCTACAGTCTTTGCATTATTTTAATTTCAACAATATGTTCCACTGCTATTAGTATCGATTGATGTTTCTCTATAGTGTAGGTACCAATTACTATGCTGCGCATAACGATCTGCAGTAAATTACCGATGTAAAAATACATGAAATAACGTTTTGTCATGAACTAGAACACATACATAAAATAGATATTTATGCATTAAGGGAGATATTAATATGTTTTTTCCCTGAGGTTGACATGTATTACAGACCGAGGGCCTCTGGCCCGAGGTCTGTAAGTCAACCGAAGGTAAAGAACATGAATATCTCCCGTGGTGCATACAATATTTTATCTACTAGCATATTCGTAAAAATAGTATGAAATTTCAAAATGTCATAATGACATTTAAAATTAGAATATCTAAGTCACATCAAGGATTGCCTCATTGATTGTTTGCTTAGACGTTAATTGTAGTTGCATTGTTACCATGAGTTTGAGGGAGAAATAATTTGACAAGTCCCTTGGGAGTTATAAGTAGCTTTTCATATTTTGTTTCTATGACGAAAATGTACAATATCATGTTGCTAGTAGATAAATACTATTACTTTTGAGTTGATCAAAATTACATTATGGCGCATACAAATAATTACACAGAAAAGGTTAATTTTTTTAATGCTTCCTTTAGTTTTTAAAGAGTTCTCAAAAAATAGACGGTTGCCTTCTACAACCTACAACGTTTCGTCAAAGAATCACCTTCAAAATAAGGTTAGAGTTTCTAAATGTTTTGATTAAAAGCAACCAATAAAAGCTATAGCTAGAAAATATAACACGAAAGTATTTATACAGTTTTTGAGAATTTCATTCTATACATTTTTTTTAATAATACCCTACATGTCGTTCATTCTCTTTTATTTTTAACGTCCACAGAACACTTACAGCCGTTCTGTTTTGATCAACTAAAGAACAGCCAACACAATTATTGTATATATATTAATGTCCTAAAATTTGAAATTATAAACCAATTTCGCACACTGTATGCGATACACATGTATAAAAGTTAGATTATATTAGTTATTTATGTACCTAGTACCAAGAGCGTAAAGAAGAGGTTTGCGGCCCACGGCGTGAGTCCAGGGCGTAACTGCAGGCTCTAATACGACAAGGGCAGTAAACGCCAGTTATGCACGACATTTTATGTGCAGACCGGAATATTCACAATTAAAACCAGATTTGTAAGTTTTATACATTTTGGCAACCTACAATGTCATTTTGCTTGTCAAACAAGACACTGAGTAAATACTTTATTTGTTACTCATTTGTAAACCCAAGTTATTCAAACCGTTTATTAACTTTGAAAATTAATCTTCACAAGCTACTAACTTGCAAAATTAACAAATGACCTGAACAATTTTACAAGTTAGTAGCATTGTTGACATTTGCAAATTGTTTTGTTAGTGTTATTTATTAAAAACTGGTGTACAATTATACGCGTTGTGACAGTAATTCTGCCACTATTTTGGACAATTTTCGAGACAACAGTTGTAACTGACAAAATTTGCTTTATGAGTAATAAATAACAAAAAAAAATATTGTACAATACACGAAAGGTAACTGTTTTCACTGCCTCATTGGCTCGCCTGTCATTTTTTCCTTTTAGCAGTAAAAACCATTTTACCCTGCTACTAACGTAATAGTATATTACATACCGAGGTGGCTTTCCACCGTGGTATGTATACTATTTTATTTGCAATCATCTAATTTTAAAAATAACTACAATTGAATTCTGAATAATAGATACCTTGATGTAGCTAATATTTTTGTTACCATGAAAACAATCCACTCAATGTTTTGTTACCATGGAAACACCGCACTCTTCAGGTATGTAATATTTTTCGGGGTATGTAATAATTTCCTGGCTAGTTTCAAGTAATCATCTAGTTCCCAGCTGTTGTCATGTCATGAAATTGACACATTACAATGTGATTGCGAATAAAATACTATTACGGCCCGCTTAGTGTCGCTTAGCTGGCCCTTGGGCTGTAAAGTGACACATTACGCACTCAGAAATAGGGTGTAAAGTACCTAAGTAATTCAGCGCGGTTGTACATAAGCATACGTATATTAAAACATTGATTTGTCTTTGAGCTTTATACAATATACATATGTACTGTAGAATTATGGTACAAGGCGGAACAAAATCTACAACCCTTATTTATATGAGCAGCAAAGATATATGCGTTGTTCATTTCACAGACTCCTAGTAGGCTTGCGACACGGTAAATATAAAGGAATTAACTCAACTCGTCCGTCGTAGACGCACCTTCAGTCTTTCTCCTTCTACCACCCTTAATCTTTCTTGTTCTACCACTTTAAGCCTTTCTTTTAGGCTGGTGGTACGCCCATTAATTTGTTTTTATTCGGTCTGCCCTCTGAATGCAATAGGTACAAATATCTCAATGTTTTCAATAAGACTGACAATTACAATTAAATCGATAAAAAAAGTATTTCAGTCGCTAAGACTCAAACCTACGCACCCGGAAGGAATCTGTTTTCTACTCAGACGCCTTAGCGACCCGGCCAGGAAAGCTACGCAACGCACAGGCTTATTGCTGTATTATAAAGCGCAGGGAAACATAGTGGTTCAAGTAATTCGATCGCTGATAATCCAGCGTGACGAGCGCAGCTTCACTCGCTTTTATATATAGCTTGATTGTGCAAAGCTGTGGAAATATAGCGAAAATCACTCATACTAGGATTATAAACGGCAAAAACAAATTTTAAGTAACACTTAAGACAAGGGAGCCACATTTCAACTATGATGTTTAATTTACTATTAGAGAAGGGCATTTTTAATCCCTAGATAAACACCGACCCAACAATAAATAATAATGTACAAAAACCACCAAGGTCTCGACAAGAGCTGCAAATAATCGTAAAAAACCTGGAAAACCAAGCAAGAAAGATGGAAATAAAAAGTAATAAACAGAAGTTAAACAATGAAATTAAAACAGCACACACCAAAAACATAATAATTAAAGTGGAAAATGTATGAGAGCTTGTCATGGAAAATGTTCTGTTCTGGGACACGATGGTAACAAAAATAAGACGAGTAGCACAGTAAACAAATCGAAGCTGAAATAATAAAAGGAAATAGAAGTGCGGGGGATTTAAGTGTAATATTAATTTCAAAGAGTGTTTTGAGAAGTTCAAAGAATAGAATATATCTATAAATAGGCACTGAAACATACGGTAGTGTATAGGTGTTAAACAAATCAAGACCAACAGAAGCTACAGCGAAAAATCTTGGGACAAAATAGATAGAAGTAATGAAAAGGTCGGCAATCTTGGAGAACCTTGGATTACTTATAAAAGCCCAAGGAATCCAATGGTTGGGTCACGTGGAAGACTGAAGGAGAAGAGAGCAACAAAATTGGTTTCTCAAATAGTTACTCCAAAAAACAAAACGGAATAGACCAATAAAAAGTTTGAAAACTGTTTTAAACGAGGACGTCGAAGAGAAAGGAATACGAGATAGGTAAGAAAAAGCAAATAGAAAAAAACGAATGGAAGAAAGTAACCACGCTATGGACCTGACTGGCATAACAATTCCCATATAAATGCTGAATTTTTAACGGAAAATTACAATTATATAAAGATGGACAAATCAAATACTGAAGCTTTTGAAAAAAAGTGAACTAATTTATTTCTAGTAAAAAATCGTTGATATACTCATTATCCATTTGTTGTTTTCATAGGTTACATGGTAACTGAGTTAAAGCTATTACTATTTTTATATTTTTGTAACAAGTGTCTACAAAATATCGAATTCAGATAGTTTAATACTGTTTTTCAATTGTAATTTTAATAGTAGTAGCATATTCAAATATTTTATTTCATACTGTCCGGAAATTACGACTTTACGTCATTAATTTGTGTCCGGAAAGTGGAACATTACATCACAAGGCCGGAAAGTGTTACTAGGCAACTGCTGAGTAATACAGGGTTTTCCGATTGCTTTTCACCATGTACCAATTCTGTTTCACTGTTTGTCAAATGTAATTCCCATTTGACAACAACTGTCAAAGTTATATCGAATGTATTTCCCTTTTGTCAAAACAGTTTCACATTGTATCAAATGCGCTTCCCTTTTTCAATCGAACTAAACTATATTTATTTAAATGAACACTACATATGTAACTATTATAAACAATTGTGGTTATATTATATGTAATAGTATGAAATACATATCATAAATTAATTAAAAATTTCACTTCTTTGTAAACAATCACTTACATATACATATGTATACGACTCCATATGTTGTAAGTATTTCACTGTATTGGGTTTCCATTTAAACTGTCTTCACATAGCATCAGAAGACAGTCCCTCATTCAGCTACCTCATTGATTACTTTGCTGTTTCGCCTTCTTGCACGTTCCATGTTTAACAAAAAATGTGGAAGGGAAACTCAATTGACATAATTGGAAATTGTTTTGATAAAAAGGGAACTTAATTGATAAAAGGTGAAAGATATTTGGCAAATGTGAATCTCATTCGATAAGTGGGGAAACACAACTGATGAAGGGTGAAAAGCAATCGGAAAACCCTGTAAGTTGGTGGTTCGAGGTTATGAGGTTAGGTTTTCCGTCAGTTTTGACACAGACTGACACAAAACCTAACCTGCTTACATCGAATTTGACAGACTTACAGTGCCACCAACATATTCATACGTTTGAATTTTCACAGCCGCGCCTTATGGACTTTTTCAATGAACATGTTGTACAAAACAGGATGAAATAAAACATTGTACGATACACGGTCGTAAAATATTATTAAATTACTCGTTTAGAAACATCTAAACACGTACTTTAATAAGTCATTTTCCGGCCTTGTAACGTAATTTACTATATCGTTTGTATAATTTGAAAAGTATGTAGTTTGAAATATATGTAGTTGTTGGTTTATTTGGTAGCTATATATTTTAAATACGTTCTACATTTTTTAACAGAGATGTATACCCTTTCCGTCTTTCTTCTTCGCAGAAAAATAAGAGTTACCTATACTTACTACCGATAGTTAAGAGATCAGGCGTTACATAAATTCAAAAAATCGAAAAATCCTAATCATTTTAATTTTTATAAGCAACTGCGGAATCAAGTTGTAAGTGCCGTTAGAAGAGAAAAAAAGGCATACTTTAATTCTGTATTTACTGAGAACACGCGATTGTTTTGGAAAAACCTAAAAGAACTCAACATTTCGAAAAAAACGGTTCGAGCAGACTTACCTGATAGTAACAAATTAAATAATTATTTTGTTGACTCTATACCTCAAATTTCGACGAATTCTGATAATATTCGTACTTTTTACTCAATTAATGTTAAAAATTCTATTAATTCATATTTTGTTTTTAAATCTGTAAATGAATTGGAAGTACTAAAAATTATATCTTCCATTAAAACTAACGCGATTGGTCATGACGGCATAGGTATTACTGTTATTAAATTTTCTGTCCCTTTTTTTCTGCCTGTGATAACTCATCTCGTTAATTATTGTTTAAACAATTCTGTTTTTCCAGAAGCCTGGAAATATGCTATTATTAATCCTATCCCTAAAATAAATAGTCCTAAAACTTTTAAAGATCTGAGACCAATCAGTATTTTACCAGCAATGTCAAAAATTATCGAAAGGATCATTGAGCAACAACTCCGTGAACATATAGATTCAAATAAAATACTACCTGTTATACAGTCGGGTTTCAGAAAAGGGCATAGTTGTGCCACTGCTCTTTTAAATATTGTCGATGATCTGGTTTCTGCTACTGATGCTGGCAAAGTCACTGTGCTTATTCTCTTAGATTATTCAAAAGCTTTCGACACAATTGAGCACAAAACTTTGTTATCGATTTTACACTATATTGGTCTAAAACCCGATGCAGTTTCCTTATTGTCGAATTATTTATGTGGGCGGTTACAAGCTGTCAGAGTTGGCAACCATATATCCAACTTTATAGTTAATAATAGAGGAGTGCCCCAAGGTTCAATTCTTGGTCCACTTTTGTTTACGATTTACGTTTCTCATTTTTCTTCTGTGATTGTTTCTTGTAATTCTCATTTTTATGCTGATGATTCGCAGATTTATTTTTCTTTTCATGCTGCAAACGCACATTTAGCAAATTTATTTATTAATAAAGATTTGGAACGTCTCTCTATCATTTCTCAACAGCATTCATTAAAGCTTAATGTTAATAAATCGTCTGTAATATATTTTGGAAAGAAAAAAGATATTGAATTTGCGAAACTTCATGTACAAGTCAAAATTTTCGACAATTTATTATAGTATTCCAACCAAAAATTGGAAAGTTATTTAAAATCCAGTACACCATGAAAAGTGTAAGTCATGTCTAAGTTGGTTTCATACAATCAGTAAATAATATTCTAATGTCAATCAGCTTTCAAGTAAAGACAGTTCATCTGTAAATTGTACATGTAACTGTTTTATTAAGGCATTGTAACATTGTGCATGATTTAAGTAGGTACTAGTTGAGTTTTTAAAACCGTATAGTAGCATAGAAAATTTTGAAAAACGTATATATCTTCCAAACTTCCCAATGCATCTGTCAAATTTGAAGGTTATTATCGAAGTGTCACTGAATGACCATCAAACAACAATTTTATGAATTAAATTACGAAGTGACTTACTTCAATGCTGGCCTGATTTTAAATAGCTTTCCAATTTCTGGTTGGAATACTATACCAGTTGTTGAAACTATAAAAAATTTAGGATTAATTTTGGATTCCTAGCTACGTTTTAAGCAACATGTCTCTAAATGTTTGCAGAAAGCTTATTGCAATCTGCGATCTATATACCAAAACCGACATGTATTGAGCACCGGGGTAAAGGCTACATTATGCCGTAGTTTGGTTTTATTACAGATGGACTATTGCGACGTAGTATACGATTCATGTCTTGATTATCAGGATAAAGCTAGGATTCAAAAACTACAGAATGCCTGTTTGCGACTTATTTATGGTATACGTAAATATGACAGGATAACTTATAAACTTAAAGATGCTGGGTGGTTAAATATGATCAACAGGCGACTCTTTCATCGCTCCGTCTTGTATTATAAAATTCTGCTATTTAAGACTCCACCGTACTTATATAACAAAATCTCATTTCGTACAGATGTGCATAATTTGAATTTGAGGTTTAGGGGTAATATTACTGTTCCATTACGTTACAGTGAATTTGGAAAACGACGTTATCTATATAACATTGCGAAATGGTTTGGTGACTTGCCCGTACACCTCAAAGTACAAACACTATCTTTATCCTCGTTTAGGTGCCAGCTTAGCAAAACACTTCATTCAAGACAAATTTAACGTGTTCCCCTATTTTATTTTATTTTATTTCATTTTTTTTAATGCGTTGTGGTTTTCGGGCAACAGTGAAGGCAAAGCCAGACTATAGTTTTAGTATTGTGTGTTTTTGTTGTTTTCGCAACGTAGGGTTAGGTGGAAGAACAGCTCACTGCTTCTGCTTTGAGCTGAATCTCGCCCTCCATATATTTTTTCTTTTATTATTAATGATTGAATATAGGTGTTTTTTTTAATTTTTTGTAAATTGTGATCCAGTGTTGATATGTGTAAATAAAGACCATATTATTATTATTATTATTATTATTATATGTGTGCGTGTAACACATCAAGTAACAAGGTTTTCCCTTTCGTGAAATTCACAGGAAAATGTCAGATCAACAGGTATTGAAAAATCGATTTTGCTTATGCATCTCGGGCAGTAGGAAGACAATGATGAGAAATATTTTGGATGTGCTGACTCAGTCCCCATGAGCGTTGTTTGGCAAACAGCCGATTTTTTTCTTCTCCAAATAATAAAACAACCTAGCACATTGTTTACGCATTGGCGTTATGTTGATAAGCTTTGGTTATTTTCTTTCTCCGTCACAGCGCTGCCGATGGTCATCAAGATAACAAACCCATGTTATCCTGGTGTACAGGCACCGGACTTCCTGGGGCTGCCGATAAGCGCCTGGACCAACGAGATGATTTGCGTCACTTGGAAAGTATTTATAACCGACGTGCATTTCGATAAAAACGGAATTACCCGCGAGTTTTACTTTCCTCCCTCAATTGGTCAACTTTAAAAAGGTTTCTGATTGACTTCATCGTCGGCACCGAACTTCTATAACATACGGAAAATTAACGCGTGCCTTTTAATGGAACCATGCATGTGCCAGTCGGGGCAATAAAATTATTCACGGCGAGCATGAGCTCATGGTAGCAAATGGTGAAGGTAACTAGAATTGGAGTACCGGTACCGTAATTGTAACAGGCCGCAATGTGCACCGTTCAATAGCTTCCGGAATGCACAAATATAAACAATGGTCTATGAGCATTGCAGTAGCTCGCTCGCGTAAGGCGACACTGCAGAAATAGGAACTTGTTAGGAGAATTGCCAATAACAGATATGTGTTGCATAATTCCAAATCTTGTCCGTGCATTACTGCCGAAGCTTGGCCAATCTTGAATCGATTTTCAGGAGCTAAGTGTATCAGCTATGAACGGTATGTCTGTTAATTGCACATGGGCGCCGGTTTGGTTTTAACGGTACAAATATGCTAGATGAAAGTAATTATAAAGGTAAATGTAATTTTATTGGAATTATTGAATATTACTGATATTTTTTTCGAGTTAATGAGAATTACCTGGGAACAGTCGATGCATGTGAGCATGTGGGGTATTCAATGACAATACGTGCTATGTGCTGAAATTTTACACTTGTAACACCGAAAGTGCACTACGAATAGCACAAAATCATCATCTGAATTCAATCACCTATCTTCATGGAAATTACGACAAAACTAGTAAGACAATCTTCGACAAAATGGCTTTGGCGATTAGTTTTAATAATGGTCGAGTTTTTAGCGGTGCCCCACATGCG